>CM032163.1:20227987-20251372 GCA_018901935.1 Pugionium cornutum | reverse complement strand
GACTCTCCTAGGTTCTGGTTGGTTGTAGTGATCAAAGATATGATCCATTCTCCTCTCCCAATCTAGGTAAGCCTCGGGGTCTACTTTTCCTGCAAAACTTGGAGGAGTTAGTTTAACATCAGGATGAATTACCGGTTGTAGGTGTGTTCATCTCCATCCTCACGATGTCTAGGAGGCATTCTTGGTCTCTGGTGAAGACCATATGGCTCAAAGCCATCATCTTCTGCCTCTGGTTGCCGTGGGGGTCCTCTCGGCCTATGGTGATAGTTATGAGGTTGCGTGTCCTCATCTCCATCTGGCTGGGGTTCCTCCTGTTCGTGCCGTGTCCTAAGGTACTCAGGACCCTCAGGACGATCTGGCTCAGCTCTCACGTGCCTTATGGCCTGGAATCTTACTGGTCTCTCCACGCGCTCCAACCTCTAGCCTATGGATGCGAGTTGTGTTTGGAGTGTGGTGAACATATCATGGCTTCAGCTGCGTCTCTATTCTCTTCTCCCATGTGTGCTACAAAGAAAGAAGACAATTAGGGTGCTCCTAAATTATTAGGAGAGTTTTCTTTTTATATGTGGTTTGAAAAAATGCAAAAAGGAAAAATTCTAAAGAAAGGAAATTCGAAAAAAAAGGAAACTTCCTAGACAACTTGTGCTAGCTGTCCAATTCAAATTCTTTTAGTATCTTTTCTATTTTCTTTTTTTTTTCTTGTTAATTAAACTTAAAATAAAGGAAATATGACTTAAACAAAAAGGAAAACGTGAATGATAATGCAAAAGTGAACCTAAACCCTAGTGATACACGTAGGAGGCTAGATGCACTCGGTTTGGAGTTTGATGTTGTTTTTTTTTATTTTTCTTGAATGCGACTTAAACTAATGCAAGAACTAGAAATAAGACAAGCAAAAGGATAGAAACAACCTGGTTTAGGAGCTTTAAGCTCTGATACCAAAATGATACAAGCCTTGATTCAAGGATGTATGCGTGGGCTGTTTGGAGAAGGTTAGGTGAGAAACTCGACCTTAGACTTCTTGGATAGCGGTTTTTGGTTGGTATTCGATGGAAGGGTGAAGTGAACCACATGAGGGGTGATGAACCTCGTGATAAATCACAAACTTAGAGCTAGGAGGGCTGGTCTCAACTAGGTTCTAAGTGCACAAGATTCTTAGAGAGAAAACTTGTAAAAAAATTCACACTTTATTAATATCAAAAAGGTTGTCGAACTACAATGCTGGAAGGAGCCTTATTAATATGCACGACAGCTTGACCTTCTAGGGTCGACTCAAAGAAAGAAAAAGAAAGTTTACAAAAGTGCACAAATGGAAAATATACAAAAGTGTATAATCGAAAAAGGACCTATTCCTAAAATGTCTTTGACTCAAAAATGTAAATATTCTAGATCCTACCCTGCAAAACAGAAAGAGGCATATATTCGAATTGAAACTTACCTTATCTTACCTCATGGCCAAGAAATGGAAGGTGGCCGTCCTTGTGGCATGCACGCGCCTTGCTCCCAGTCTTCGACTTGGAGTAGGGTTAAGAATCTTTGGACCCTGACCTCTCTTGCCACTAAAGCCCAAGTCTCTGATGTCCTTGTGTTGTTGAGAAGCCATTGGACTCTACTTTGCACTTCTGGCCCATTGTCCTTAGTCGATCTTCCTCTAGGAGCTTGTCAACCCATAAGCTAAATTTGTGGAAGAGTGCCCTTGATCTGCTTCTTGTCATTGCTCCTTGAGGTACCACTGGTGTAGAGACTTCCTCTAGGTGCATGTCCTGGAGCTGGTAGCTCATCTGGTCCGAGTCTTCTTGTGTGGAAGTGAAAATGCGCGTTTACTCGGCTAGATCGGCTGTACCGGCTGGATTGTGCGAGGTACTGGCCGGAATGCCTTCAGGACCGCCAAGTTGATCCCGGAGTCGGTGGCATCACCAAGGGGACCGGCGGTGTCATCCACGTCGCCACCAAGTGTGCCGGAAGCTTGGGCCTCTCCCGCAATGTTGACCGGTCTGGTCCTTGTGGTCGAGGGTCCGCGGTATTCCCAGACGTGCCAAATGGCCCTGCTGTCTCGGCAAGCTTCCTGGTCGGCCAGTCTGGTCTCCTGGCTGGATGTATGACCTGATGTCCTCATCATCCCTCCCTCTTCAGTAGGTTTTGTCCTCAAACTGGTTCATCTGCATGGAAAGGGGCTAAGTCAGACATTGAACGTGTTGGACACATTAAACTCACCTGGGAGCTCGATCCGTAGGCGTTGTTGTTGATCCTCGAGCACTCTGAATGGTCCATCTCCTCTTGGTGCTAGCTTGGAACTCCTTAGGTTTGGGAACCTCTCCTGCCAGAGGTGTAGCCACACCCAATCGCCTGGTTGAAAGATCACCTCCTTTCTTCCTTGTTGGCATGAGTCACGACTGTCCGGTCCTCTTCTCCAAGTTTTCTGCTACCTTCTGGTGTAACTCCTTATGAACTCTGCCTTGGATGCTCCATTGAGGTTGGTCATCTCAGCTGGTGGTAGTGGCATTTGCTCCAATGGGGTGAGAGGGTTGAAGCCGTATACTACTTCAAATGGTGTCTTCTTGGTTGCTGAGTGCATGGCTCGGTTAAAGCGAACTCTATAAATGGCAGGCACTCCACCCAAGTCTTTAGGTTCTTCCCTAGTGTAGTTCTGAGAAGAGTTGATAGTGTCCTGTTGACAACTTCAGTTTGGCCATCGGTTTGAGGATGGCAGGTGGTTGAGAAGAGTAGCTTCGTGCCTAGCTTTCTCCAAAGGGTCCTCCAGAAATGGCTGAGGAACTTGGTGTCCCTGTCTGATACGATGGTCCTTGGCACTCCATGAAGCCGTATTATCTCCCTGAAGAACAGCTCAGCTATTTGCGTGGCATCATTGACATTGGCACATGGGATGAAGTGTGCCATATTGGAGAATCTGTCCACCACTAGAAAGATTGCATCTTTGTGGTTGATCTTGGGCAGACCTAGAACAAAATCCATCGAGATGTCCACCCATGGATGTGTTGGTATGGGCAGTGGGAGATACAACCCGTGAGGTTGCACTCGGACTTTGCCTTCTTGCAAGTAATGCATCTTGCACAATGTGCTTCTACTGTCCTCTTGATGTGTGGCCAGTAGAAGTGCTCCTTGACCACTGCTAGAGTCTTGTCGACACCAAAGTGGCCCATGAGTCCTCCTCCATGAGCTTCTCGGATGATAAGCTCCCTTAGTGATCCCTGTGGTATGCACAGCCTTCTTCTCGGAACAAGAATCCCTCATGGATGTAGAATTTGCCATGACTCCCTGTGCTACACTCCTTGTAGCTCTCAGCAAGGTCAGGATCATCCTTGTATAGGTCCTTGATGTGCTCGAATCCTAGGACCTTTGCCTCCATGGTTGATATCAAGGCAAACCTCCTTGATAGTGCATCTACCACATTGTCTTTGCCCTTCTTGTACTTGATGACGACGGGAAGGTCTCTATGAACTCCATCCACCTGGCATGTCTCCTCTTGAGATTGGTTTGCCCTCTGAGGTGTTTGAGAGTCTCATGATCAGTGTGGATCACAAACTCCTTGGACAGCAAGTAATGCTGCCAAGTCTCCAATGCTCGGACAAGGGCATAAAGCTCCTTGTCATAAGTGGGTAGTTCAGTGAGGCACCACCTAGCTTCTCACTGAAGTATGCCACTGGTCTCCCTCCTTGGGCACTGCTCCTATGCCTATTCCAGAGGCATCACACTCCACTTCAAACGCCTTGTTGAAGTCGGGCAGGACTAGCGCATGTGTAAGGCTGTCCTTCAAGGCCTGGAATGCCTTCTCCTGAGCTTCTCCCCAGCTGAATCCCACGTTCTTCTTCACTACTGCCATCAATGGTGAGGCAATACTGCTGACGAAATCTCCTATAGAAGCTGGCCAGTCCGTGGAAGCTTTACTTGGCTGATGTTGGTGTTGGCCATTCTTGTATGGCTCGAATCTTCTCTTCATCAACCTGTAGGCCCTGTGAACTTACAACAAAACCTAAAAAGACAAGTTTATCAGTACAAAGATGCACTTCTTGAGATTGGCATAAAGCTCTTCTTGTCAAGGGTTTTAAGTACCATCTCAAGATGTGTGAGGTGTTCCGTAGGCACTTACTATAAACTAGTATGTCATCAAAGTAAACAACTACAAACTTACTGATGTACGCCCTAAGAACTTGGTTCATAAGGCATGAAGGTGCTTGGGGCATTAGTCAAGCCGAATGGCATGACTGTCCACTCGTAGAGCCCTTGCTTTGTCTTGAAAGCAGTCTTCCACTCATCACCTTCCTTCATTCTTACCTGGTGGTATCCACTTTTGAGTTCTATCTTGGAGAAGACCGTGGCTCCACTCAGCTCATCTAGCATGTCATCCAGTCGTGGTATTGGATGCATGTACTTGACTGTGATGTTGTTGATTGCTCGGCAGTCCACGCACATGCGCCAAGTCCCATCCTTCTTGGCACTAGTAGCACTGGTACGGCACATGGACTGAGGCTCTCTCTAACATATCCTTTCTCCTGGAGCTCCTTGACTTGCTTCTCAAGCTCCTTGGACTCCTCTGGACTCATCCGGTAGGCTGGCCGGTTGGGCAGGGCTGCTCCGGGCACTAGATCAATCTGGTGTTCTATGCCACGTAAGGGAGGCAAGCCTGCTGGTATCTCCTCTGGAAATACATCCTGGAATTTGTTGAGGGGTGTTGCTACTTCATGAGGTAGCTCTACCTGTTCTTTCTATACTCAACACTTTTGAAAACCATTAGTAACATTAAATCCTTCGAGGCTAAAGCTCTCCGGACATGCTTGGTTGAATAAGAAAATTAGACTTGATAAGTTTCTTTTCCTTACTCATTTGGAGTTGTAGCTCATGTACCTGGGCAGGTGTAAGAGGAGCTAGGCTGACCTTTCTTTTGTCATGCACAAAAGGTGTAGAGATTGGTTCGCCATCATGCCTGGTCTCTTTGTCAAACTGCCATGGTCTTCCTAGAAGATGGCCAGCTTGCATGGGCACCACGTCACACACCACTTGGTCTTGGTACTTGCCCACACTGAATGGCACAGTGACTTGCTCATGGATCTTGAGCTCCACTTTGTCATCGAGCCATCTCAGTCTATATGGTTGAGGATGCTTTGTCTTCTCTAGACCTAGCTTATCAACCATATATGCACTAGCAACGTTAGTGCAAGAACCACCATCTATGATGAGGTTACATACCTTGCCTTGATGGTGCAACGGCTGTGGAAGATGTTCTCCCTTTGGATGGTCTCTGAAGGATCCACCACTGCACTGAGGATGCGTCTGGTTACCAGCACTTCCCCACATCAGGGTACTCAATGTCACCATATTCCTCTTCTGGTTCATAGTCCTCTTCATCTTGGGACTCATATTCTCCAGCCTCCGTAATCAGCATGACCCGGTTGTTTGGGCACTCCCTTGAGATGTGTCCACCACCCCTACACTTGAAACAAGTGATGTCACGTGATCTCTGAGGGTTAGAAGACTTACTAGGCTCTCTCTGGTCACGGGTGGGTTCAGGAGGCTTGCTCTTGAACCTTGACTCGATCTCTATGCTCTTGCTTTTGTCTACGGGCTTGGGCATGTTGCTTGGTGCCCAAGGTGTCTTAGGCTTGCTGCGGATGTCTTGGCTCTTACGCTTGATGTGCTGCTCAGCTTGCACAGATAGGTGGAACAAGTCTTTGAAGTCATTGTAGATTTGCCTTTCCACCTTGCGGCTGATCCTTTCTTGGAGTCCATCCAAGAATTGTGCCATCAATGCTTCTTCATCATCATTGAGCTCCAATCTGTTCCTTAGCTTCTCGAACTCTTCATAGTACTCCTCTACTGATCTAGTACCCTACTTAAGAGTACGAAAACAACGTTGCAAGTCTCTATGAAAGTAAGGTGGAACAAACCTTTGTCGCATGAGATCTTTCATGTCGACCCATGAGTCTATGGGCCTCATTCTCTTCCTCCTTCTGTCAGATACCTCACGATCCCACCAGATGAGGGCATTGTCCGTGAGTTGTGCTACTGCCATTGAGACTCTCCTAGGCCCTGGTTGGTTGTAATGATCAAAGATATGATCCATTCTTCTCTCCCAATCTAGGTAAGCCTCGGGTCTACTTTTCCTGCAAAACTTGGAGGAGTTAGCTTAACATCAGGATGAGTTACCCGGTTGTAGGTGTGTTCATCTCCATCCTCATGATGTCTAGAAGGCATTCTTGGTCTCTGGTGAAGACCATATGGCTCAAAGCCATCATCTTCTGCCTCTGGTTGCCGTGGAGGTCCCCTCGGCCTATGGTGATAGTTATGAGGTTGTGTGTCCTCATCTCCATCTGGCTGGGGTTCCTCCTGTTCGTGCCGTGTCCTAAGGTGCTCAGGACCCTCAGGACGGTCTTGCTCAGCTCTCACGTGCCTTATGGCCTGGAATCTCACAGGCCTCTCCACGCGCTCCAATCTCTCGCCTATGGATGCGAGTTGCGTTTGGAGGGTGGTGAACATGACCATCATGGCTTCAGTTGCTTCTCTATTTTCTTCTGCCATTGCGCACTACGAAGATAGAAGACAAGTTATGCTGCTCCTAAATTATTAGGAGAGTTTTCTTCTATAAGGGGATTCGAAAAAATGCAAAAAAGGAAAAAATCTGAGAATTGGAAATTCGAAAATATGAAGATTTGAATAAAAAGGAAACTTTCTTGACAACTATTGCTAGCTGTCCAATTCGAATCCTTTAGGTATTTTTCCTATTTTCTTTTTCTTTTCTTTTTAATTTAACTTAAAAATAATGGAAATATGATTTAAGCAAAAAGGAAAACGTGAATGGCAATGCAAAAGTGAATCTAAACCCTAGTGATACACGTAGGAGGCTAGATGCACTCGGTTTGGAGTTTGCGGTTATTTTTTTGATTTTTCTTGAATGCGACCTAAAATAATGCAAGAACACAAAACAAAACAAGCAAAGGATAGAAACAACCTGGTTTAGGAGCTTTAAGCTCTGATACCAAAATGATACAAGCCTCGATTCAAGGCTTGGATGCGCGTGGGCTGTTTGGAGAAGATTAGGTGAGAAACTCAACCTTAGGCTTCTGGATGGGGGTTTTCTGGTTGGTAAAAGATGGAAGGGTGAAGTGAACCACACGAAGGGTGATGAACCTCGTGATAAATCACAAACTTAGAGCTAGGAGGGCTGGTCTCAACTAGGTTCTAAGCACACAAGCTTCTTTGAGAGAAAAACTTGTAAAGAGAAAATTCGCACTTTATTAATGTCAAAAAGGTTGTCGAACTACAATGCTGGAAGGAGCCTTATTAATATGCTCGACAGCTTGACCTTCTAGGGTCGACTCAAAGAAAGAAAAGGAAAGATTACAAAAGTGCACAAATGGAAAATGTACAAAAGTGCATAACCGAAAAAGGACCTATTCCTAAAATGTCTTTGACTCAAAAATGTAAATATTCTAGATCCTACCCTGCAAAACAGAAAGAGGCAAATATTCGTATTGAAAACTTACCTTACTTACCTCACGGCCAAGAAATGGAAGGTGGTCATCCTTGTGGCATGCACGCGCCTTGCTCCTAGTCTTCGACTTGGAGTAGGGTTAGGAATCTTTGGGCCCTGACCTCTCTTGCCACTAAAGCCCAAGTCTCTGATGTCCCTTGTGTTGTTGAGAAGCCTTTGGACTCTACTTTGCACTTCTGGCCCATTGTCCTTAGTTGATCTTCCTCTAGGAGCTTGTCGACCCATAAGCTGAATTTGTGGAAGAGTGCCGTTGATCTGCTTCTTGTCATTGCTCCTTGAGGTACCACTGGTGTAGAGACTTCCTCTAGGTGCATGTCCTGGAGCTGGTAGCTCATATGGTCCGAGTCGTCTTGTGTAGAAGTGGAATTGCGCGTGTACTCGGCTGGATCGGCTGTACCGGCTGGATTGTGCGAGGTACTGGCCGGAATGCCTTCAGGACCGGCAAGGTTGATCCCGGAGTCGGTGGCATCACCAAGGGGACCAGCGGTGTCATCCACGTTGCCACCAAGTGTGCCGGAAGCTTGGGCCTCTCCGCCGGCAATGCTGATTGGTCTGATCCTTGTGGTCGAGGGTCCGGCGGTACTGCTCGGTCCGGCAGACGTGCCAAATGGCCCGGCTGTCTCGGGCAAGCTTCCTGGTTGGCCAGTCTGGTCTCCTGACTGGATGTACGACCTAATGTCCTCATCATCTAGGAGCTCCCTTAAGCACTTCTAGAAGCATAAACACGCCTTGGACCAGGTGGGTCCATCCGTGCCTTCAAATGAACCGACTGGAGCCGTTTATGGCAAGTGAGATGGCCAACTGGTTTAATCACTTGCAAACCAAAACATGGCATCCAGGAGATATTATTAAGGCCCTAAGGAAGCCCAAAATAAACCTACCATGCACCAGTCACCAGAGGATCAGGCGAATCCCTTTCCTCCAAGACTTGCCATATATGGACCAAAGTGCACTTAATGTGTTCAGATTGCAATATCTCTATTCCTTGCAACTTGGGCACGTATTGAAGACTTTCCAAAGCATCCAGGATGTACCTAGACACATTACATTCGCCCCAAAGCTCTCAAGATACAAGCATATACACTTTCCTTGTTGGTCAAACTAGACATTAATGGCCAACAGCCATATATTTTAAAGGTATGATTTCCTTTTCTCCTTTTTAGGTTTCGGACCATTACTAGGAGCACTATATGAGCTCATCACGACCTCATTGTAAAGATAGACCACTATTGAAGTAAAAGTTGAATACACAGTATTTTCTTCAAAGCCTTGTCTTTGAACTTGTTCTTATTCTTTAGAAACTAAGTATGTGATTCACTTCCTTTCTATTGAAGCACGACCAGGTTAGTTTGAGAGATTCAAACTCCCTTGGTTCACGTTTGATTGTGTGATTCGATCAAAACCCCCTCCTTTTAGTTCCCTAGCCCGCTTAAGACAAGAGAGATTCTAGGCCTTGCGAGTCACGGCCGTACCGCTTTTAAGATTGATACTCAATCTTACATCAGTAGGTCTGCTGGATTTATAGATGTGTTGATTTTCTCAACCTTGATTTCACTTTTTTCAATTTGATCTCGAATAAAATGGTACTTGACTGCTATGTGTTTAGTTCTTTCATGATACACACCATTCTTTGCCAAACAAATAGCACTTTGTGAATCACAAAACACTTTTGCATCTTTCTGAAAAAAATCCCAAATCTGAACACATCCTGATGAGGACATCAGGTCGTACATCCAGCCAGGTGACCAGACTGGCCGACCAGGAAGCTTGACCGAGACAGCAGCCCATCTGGCGCGCCTGCCGGACCAGACAGTACCGCCAGACCTTCGACCTATAGGACCAGACCGGTCAACATCGCCGGCGGAGAAGCCCAAGCTTCCGGCACACTTGGTGGGGACGTGAATGACACCGCCGTCCCCTGATGACACCACCCGACTGGGATCAACTTGGCCGTCCTGAAGTCATTCCCAGTACCAAGACAATCCAGCCGCAGGCATCCAGCCGAGTACACAGCACTTCCACTTCTACACAAGAGGACTCGGACCAAATGAGCTACCAGCTCCAGGACATGCACCTAGAGGAAGTATCTACACCAGTGGTACCTCAGGAGCAATGACAAGAAGCAGATCAAGGGCACTCTTCCACAAATTCAGCTTATGGGTCGACAAGCTCCTAGTGGAAGATCGACTAAGGACAATGGGCCAAAAATGCAAGGAAGAGTCCAATGGCTTTTCAACAACACAAGGGACATCAGAGACTTGGGCTTTAGTGGCAAGAGAGGTCAGGGCCCAAAGATTCTTAGCCCTACTCCAAGTCGAAGACTAGGAGCAAGGCGCGTGCATGCCACAAGGACGGCCACCTTCCATTTCTTGGCCGTGAGGTGAGTTAAGTTAAGTTTACATTCGAATATATGCCTCTTTCTGTTTTGCAGGGTAGGATCTAGTTGCTTACATTTTTGAGTCAAGAACATTTTAGGAATAGGTCCTTTTTCGGTTATACACTTTTGTATTTTTCCTTTTGTGCACTTTTGTAAACTTTCCTTTTTCTTATTTGAGTCGACCCTAGTAGGTCAAGCTGTCGAGCATATTAATAAGGCTCCTTCCAGCATTGTAGTTCGACAACCTTTTGATTATTAATAAAGTAGAACTTTTTCTCTACAAGTTTTCTCTCTAAGAATCTTGTGCGCTTAGAACCTAGTTGAGACCAGCCCTCCTAGCTCTAAGTTTGTGATTTATTACGAGGTTCATCACCCCTCGTGTGGTTCACTTCACCCTTCCATCGTTACCAACCAGAAAACCCTATCCAGAAGCCTAAGTTTGAGTTTCTCACCTAATCTTCTACAAACAGCCCACGACATCCTTGAATCAAGGCTTGTATCATTTTGGTATCAGAGCTTAAAGCTCCTAAACCAGGTTGTTTCTATCCTTTGCTTGTTTTGTTTTGTGTTCTTGCATTAGTTTAAGTCGCATTCAAGAAAAATCAAAAATAACCTCAAACTCCAAACCGAAAGTGCATCTAGCCTCCACGGTATCACTAGGGTTTAGATTCACTTTTGCATTGTACACGTTTTCCTTTTGTTTAAATCATATTTCCTTTATTTTTAAGTTAAATTAAAAAGAAAATAAAAAGAAAATAGAAAGAATACTAAAGGAAGTCGAATTGGACAGCTAGCACAAGTTGTCAAGAAAGTTTCCTTTTTCTCAAATCTTCACATTTTTTTGAATTTCCTTTCCTTAGGATTTTCCTTTTTGCATTTTTTCAAATCCCATATAAAAAGAAACTCTCCTAATAATTTAGGAGCACCCTAATTATCTTCTTTCTTTGTAGCACACCATGGGAGAAGAGAATAGAGACGCAGCTGAAGCCATGATGGCCATGTTCACCACACTCCAAACACAACTCGCATCCATAGGCGAGAGGTTGGAGCGCGTGGAGAGACCAGTAAGATTCCAGGCCATAAGGCACGTGAGAGCTGAGCAAGACCGTCCTGAGGGTCCTGAGTACCTTAGGACACGGCACGAACAGGAGGAACCCCAGCCAGATGGAGATGAGGACACGCAACCTCATAACTATCACCATAGGCCGAGAGGACCTCCACGGCAACCAGAGGCAGAAGATGATGGCTTTGAGCCATATGGTCTTCACCAGAGACCAAGAATGCCTCCTAGACGTCATGAGGATGGAGATGAACACACCTACAACCGGGTAATTCATCCTGATGTTAAACTAACTCCTCCTAGTTTTGCAGGAAAAGTAGACCCCGAGGCTTACCTAGATTGGGAGAAGCGAATGGATCATATCTTTGATCACTACAACCAACCAGGACCTAGGAGAGTCTCAATGGCAGTAGCACAACTCACGGACAATGCCCTCATCTGGTGGGATCGTGAGGTATCTGACAGAAGGAGGAAGAGAATGAGACCAGGAGACTCATGGGTCGACATGAAAGACCTCATGCAAAAGGTATGTTCCAATTTTACTTAGGATTTAACACGTTTCGATTTAAGCAGGGTACCAGATCAGTAGAGGAGTACTATGAAGAGTTCGAAGGTTAAGGAACAGATTGGAGCTCAATGATGATGAAGAAGCATTGATGGCGCAATTCTTGGATGGACTCCAAGAAAGGATCAGCTGCAAGGTGGAAAGGCAAATCTACAACGACTTCAAGGACTTGTTCCACCTATCTGTGCAAGCTGAACAGCACATCAAACGAAGAGCCAAGACATCCGCAGCAAGCCTAAGACACCTTGGGCACCAAGCAACATGCCTAAGACAGTGGACAAAGGCAAAAGCGTAGAGATCGTCAAGGTTCAAGAGCAAGCCTCCTGAACCCACCCGTGACCAGAGAGGGTAAGTCTTCTAACCCTCAAAGATCACGTGACATAACTTGTTTCAAGTGCAGGGGACGTGGACACATCTCAAGGAGTGCCCAAACAACCGAGTCATGCTGATTACGGAGGCAGGAGAATATGAGTCCCAAGATGAAGAGGACTATGAACCAGAAGGAGAATACGGTGACATTGAGTACCCTGATGTGGGGGAAGTGCTGGTCACTAGACGAATTCTCAGTGCAATGGTGGATCCCTCAGAGACCATTCAAAGGGAGAACATCTTCCACAGCCGGTGCACCATCAAGGGCAAGGTATGTAACCTCATCATAGATGGTGGTTCTTGCACTAACGTTAGTAGTGCATATATGGTGGATAAGCTAGGTCTAGAGAAGACAAGGCACCCTAGACAATATAGACTGAGATGGCTTGATGACAAGGTGGAGGTCAAGATCCATGAGCAAGTAACCATACCATTCAGTGTGGGCAAGTACCAAGACCAGGTCGTGAGGACGTGGTGCCCATGCAAGCTGGCCATCTTCTACTAGGAAGACCATGGCAGTTTGACAAAGAGACCAGGCATGATGGCAGAACCAATCTCTACACCTTCGTGCATGACAAGAGAAAGGTCAGCCTAGCTCCTCTTACACCTGCCCAAGTACATGAGCTACAACTCCAAATGAGTAAGGAAAAGAAACTTGTCAAGTCTAACTTTCTTATTCAACCTAGTCATGTCCGGAGAGCTTTAGCCTCAAGGATTAATGTTACTAATGGTTTTCAAGGAAGTGTTGAGTATAGAACAGGGACAGGTAGAGCTACCTCATGAAGTAGCAACACCTCAACAAGTTCCAGAATGTGTTCCCGGAAGAGATACCAGCAGGCTTACCTCCCCTACGAGGCATAGAGCACCAGATCGACCTCGTGCCCAGAGCAGCCCTGCCCAACCGCCAGCCTACCGGATGAGCCCAGAGGAGTCTAAGGAGCTTGAGAAGCAAGTCAAGGAGCTCCTGGAGAAAGGTTATGTTTGAGAGAGCCTCAGTCAATGTGTCGTACCAGTGCTACTAGTGCCCAAGAAGGATGGGACTTGGCGAATATGTGTGGACTGCCGAGCAATCAACAACATCACAGTCAAGTACCGGCATCCGATACCACGGCTGGATGACATGCTAGATGAACTGAGTGGAGCCACGGTCTTCTCCTAGATAGATCTCAAGAGTGGATACCACCAGGTCAGGATGAAGGAAGGTGATGAGTGGAAGACCGCCTTCAAGACCAAGCAAGGGCTCTATGAGTGGACAGTCATGCCATTCAGCTTGACTAATGCCCCGAGCACCTTCATGCCTTATGAACCAAGTTCTTAGGGCGTACATCAGTAAGTTTGTAGTAGTTTACTTTGATGACATTTTGGTTTATAGTAAGTGCCTACGGGAACACCTCACACATCTTGAGATGGTACTTAAAACCCTTCGACAAGAAGAGCTTTATGCCAATCTCAAGAAGTGCACCTTTTGTACTGATAAGCTTGTCTTTTTAGGTTTTGTTGTGAGTTCACAGGGCCTACAGGTTGATTAAGAGAAGATTCGAGCCATACAAGAATGGCCAACACCAGGAAACATCAGCCAAGTGAGGAGCTTCCACGGACTGGCCAGCTTCTATAGGAGATTCGTGCCCAACTTCAGCAGTATTGCCTCACCACTGACGGCAGTAGTGAAGAAGAACGTGGATTCAGCTGGGGAGAAGCCCAGGAGAACGCATTCCAGGCCTTGAAGGACAGCCTTACACATGCACCAGTGCTAGTCCTGCCCGACTTCAACAAGACATTTGAAGTGGAGTGTGATGCCTCTGGAATAGGCATAGGAGCAGTGCTAACTCAAGGAGGGAGACCAGTGGCATACTTCAGTGAGAAGCTAGGTGGTGCCTCACTGAACTACCCCACTTATGACAAGGAGCTCTATGCCCTTGTCCGAGCAGTGGAGACTTGGCAGCATTACTTGCTGTCCAAGGAGTTTGTGATCCACACTGATCACGAGACTCTCAAACACCTCAGAGGGCAAACCAATCTCAAGAGGAGACATGCCAGGTGGATGGGGTTCATAGAGACCTTTCCCTACATCATCAAGTACAAGAAGGGCAAAGAACAATGTGGTAGCGATGCACTATCAAGGAGGTTTGCCTTGATATCAACCATGGAGGCAAAGGTCCTAGGATTCGAGCACATCAAGGATCTATACAAGGATGATCCTGACTTGCTGAGAGCTACAAGGAGTGTAGCACAGGAGTCATGGCAAATTCTACATCCATGAGGGATTCTTGTTCCGAGAAAGAAGGCTGTGCATACCACAAGGATCACTAAGGAGCTTATCATCCGAGAAGCTCATGGAGGAGGACTCATGGGCCACTTTGGTGTCGACAAGACTCTAGCAGTGGTCAAGGAGCACTTCTACTGGCCACACATCAAGAGGACAGAAGCTCATTGTGCAAGATGCATCACTTGCAAGAAGGCAAAGTCCCAGTGCAACCTCACGGTTGTATCTCCCACTGCCCATACCAACACATCCATGGGTGGACATCTCGATGGACTTTGTTCTAGGTCTGCCAAGATCAACCACAAAGATGCAATCTTTGTAGTGGTGACAGATTCTCCAAGATGGCACACTTCATTCCATGTGCCAATGTCAATGATGCCACACAAACAGCTGAGCTGTTCTTCAGGGAGATAGTACGGCTTCATGGAGTGCCAAGGACCATCGTATCAGACAGGGACACCAAGTTCCTCAGCCATTTCTGAGGACCTTTGAGAAAGCTAGGCACGAAGCTACTCTTCTCAACCACTTGCCATCCTCAAACCGATGGCCAAACTGAAGTTGTCAACAGGACACTATCAACTCTTCTCAGAACTACACTAGGGAAGAACCTAAAGACTTGGGTGGAGTGCCTGCCATTCATTGAGTTCGCTACAACCGAGCCTGCACTCAGCAACCAAGAAGACACCATTTGAAGTGGTATACGCTTCAACCCTCTCACCCCATTGGAGCAAACACCACTGCCACCAGCTGAGATGACCAACCTCAACGGAGCATCCAAAGCAGAGTTCATAGGAGGTTACACCAGAAGGTAGCAGAAACTTGGAGAAGAGGACCGGACAGTACGTGACTCATGCTAACAAGGGAAGAAAGGAGGTGATCTTTCAACCAGGCGATTGGTGTGGCTACACCTACGGCAGGAGAGGTTCCCCAACCTAAGGAGTTCCAAGCTAGCACCAAGAGGAGATGAACCATTCAGAGTGCTGGAGAGGATCAACAACAACGCCTACCGGATCGAGCTCCCAGGTGAGTTTAATGTGTCCAATACGTTCAATGTTACTGACTTAGCCCCTTTCCATGCAGATGAACCAGTTTTGAGGACAAAACCTACTGAAGAGGGAGGGGATGATGAGGACATCAGGTCGTACATCCAGCCAGGAGACCAGACTGGCCGACCAGGAAGCTTGCCCGAGACAGCAGGACCATCTGGCGCGCCTGCCGGACCAGACAGTACCGCCGGACCCTCGACCCATAGGACCAGACCGGTCAACATCGCCGGCGGAGAGGCCCAAGCTTCCGGCAAACTTGGTGGGGACGTGAATGACACCGCCGGTCCCCCTGATGACACCGCCAACTCCGGGATCAACTTGGCCGGTCCTGAAGTCATTCCGGCCAGTACCGCCAATCCAGCCGGTACAGGATCCAGCCGAGTACACGCGCACTTCCACTTCTACACAAGAGGACTCGGACCAAATGAGCTACCAGCTCCAGGACATGCACTTAGAGGAAGTCTACACCAGTGGTACCTCAAGGAGCAATGACAAGAAGCAGATCAAGGGCGCTCTTCCACAAATTCAACCTATGGGTCAACAAGCTTCTAGAAGAAGATCGACTAAGGACAATGGGCCAAAAATACAAGGAAGAGTCCAATAGCTTCTCAACAACACAAGGGACATTAGAGACTTGGGCTTTAGTGGCAAGAGAGGTCAAGGCCCAGAGAATTGTAACCCTACTCCAAGTCGAAGACTAGGAGCAAGGTGCGTGCATGCCACAAGGACGGCCACCTTCCATTTCTTGGCCGTGAGGTGAGTTAAGGTAAGTTTACATTCAAATATATGCCTCTTTCTGTTTTGCAGGGTAGGATCTAGTTGCTTTACATTTTTGAGTCAAGAACATTTTAGGAATAGGTCCTTTTTCGGTTATGCACTTTTGTATCTTTTCCTTTTGTGCACTTTGTAAACTTTCCTTTTCTTTATTTGTGTCGACCCTAGAAGGTCAAGCTGTCAAGCATATTAATAAGGCTCCTTCCAGCATTGTAGTTCGACAACCTTTTGATTATTAATAAAGTAGAACTTTTTTCCCTACAAGTTTTCTCTCTAAGAATCTTGTGCGCTTAGAACCTAGTTGAGACCAGCCCTCCTAGCTCTAAGTTTGTGATTTATCACGAGGTTCATCACCCCTCGTGTGGTTCACTTCACCCTTCCATCGTTTACCAACCAGAAAACCCCTATCCAGAAGCCTAAGGTTGAGTTTCTCACCTAATCTTCTACAAACAGCCAACGCGCATACATCCTTGAATCAAGGCTTGTATCACATCCCCTTTAACCAAATAGCCTCTTTTGTAGCTTCGGTTAGTGATACATATTCAGATTCTGTTGTTGATAGGGCTACAATCTGTTGTAGTCCCGATCTCCAACTTACTGTATTTCCTCCCACCTGAAAAATATAACCTGTGATTGACTTCCTTTTGTCCAAATCTGCTGCAAAATCCGCATCGTAGAATCCTTGAATTGTAAAGTCTGTTCCTCTTGTAAAAGTCAAACTTTGATTCAATGTTCCCTTAATGTATCTCATGTTCCACTTTATTGCTTGCCAATGTATCCTTCCCGAATTTCCCATAAGTCTACTTATCAGACCCACTGCATAAGATAGATCTGG
Organism: Pugionium cornutum; assembly: GCA_018901935.1. NCBI lineage: Eukaryota > Viridiplantae > Streptophyta > Magnoliopsida > Brassicales > Brassicaceae > Pugionium > Pugionium cornutum. Next base: position 20,234,576 of record CM032163.1, on the reverse strand, counting down.
CCTTGATCCTATCATTGCATACATTAGACTTCCAACTGCAATTGCGTATGGTATTTCTTCCATGAGATTTGCTTTTGTGATGGTTTCTGCTGGACTTAGACCTTTTAGCTTAAATTGTGATTCAATAGGGGTTACCACTGGTTTTTCTTCAACATTTCAAATGTCTCCAGGAATTTACTTAGATATCTTTCTTGTGATAACTTCAAAATCCCTTTGCTCCTGTCTCTGATTATATCCATTCCCAGAATTCGGTTGGCTGGTCCTAAGTCTTTCATCTCAAATTCCTCCATTAGATTATTCTTAACCTTTTGTATTTCTTCTTTATCCCTCGAAGCGATCAGTATATCATCAACGTACAACAATAGGTAGACTTGATGATCCTTGTCTGATCCCTTGACATATACGCACTGATCATACTGACTTCTTCGAAACTTCTGAACTTTCATGAAGTTATCGAATCTTTTGTTCCATTGTCGTGGACTTTTTTTTAATCCATAAAGAGTTTTGATTAGTCGACAAACTTTTTCTTCTCTTCCTTTGACTTTGTACCCTTCTGGTTGCTGCATACATACTTCCTCCTCTAGTAGTCCATGTAAAAACGCTGTTTTTACATCTAGTTTTTCTAGTTCCATATCAAAACTTACTACCATAGAAAGTAGTATCCTGATAGATACATGCTTGACAACCTGGAGAGAATACCTATGTATAATCTATGCCTTCTACTTGAGAGAATCATTGAGCCACCAATCTTGCTTGGAATCTAGGAAAATTAAAATGATCATTCTAAAATGATCATTAGTGCTCATTGAGTAAAAGCTTATCAATGAATGGTAATGCATAGCATCACGCTGATTGCGATGGATTGGATTACTTGGATGCTTTGTCGAATCTATTTCTGTCTCAAATTTTAACACAGTATAGAAAATTGAGCTAGCTTAATGTGGGCATTGGATTCGTGTCATTTTAAGCCCTAAATCAAAAGTTACAAATGATTTAGTGTGAACATGTCAATTTGATCGGCCTGCTAAAATGATAATTAAACTGATCATTGGTGCTCATTGAGTAAAGGCTTACAAATGAAGCATAATGGATGGCATCACAATGTTTTGGATAGATTGGATCACTTGAACGCTTTGTCGTATCTATTTCGGTCTCAAATTTGGTACACTATTGAAAATTGAGCTAGCTTAATATGGGCAATTGGATTCATGTATTTTTGAGCTCGAAATTAAAAGTTACGGACGATTGCGCACGGACTTGTCAAGTTGATCGGCCAGTTAAATTGATCATTTTAAACTGATCAATTGTGCTCATTAAGTGAAGGCTTATAAATGAACCATAAAGCATGTTATCACGCAGTTTGGGATAGATTTGATTACTTGGACACTTTGACGTCTCTTTTTCCGTCCCAAATTTAGTCAAAACATAGAAAATTGAGCTAGCTTAACGTGGATATTGGATTCATGTCATTCTGAGCTCTAAATCTAAAGTTACATACAATTTCGTGTGAACATGTTAAGTTGATTGGCTAGTTAAAGTGATCATTCTAAACTGATCATTAGTGCTCATTGAGGAAAGACAAATAAATGAAGGATAATGCATGGCATCACAAAGTTTGGAATAGATTGGATTACTTGGAAGCTTTGTTGTCTCTTTTTCTGTTTCAATTTTTGTCAAAATATAGAAAATTGTGCTAGTTTAACATGGACATTGGATTCGTGTTTTTCGGAGCCCTAAATCAAAAGATACAAACAATTTAGTGTGGACATGTCAAGTTGACTGGCCAGTTAAAGTGATCCTTCTAAACCGATAATTGGTGTTCATTGCTGAAAGGCTAATAAATGAATCATAATACATGGCATCACGCAGTGTGGGATATAGTGGATTACTTGGGCGCTTTGTCATATTTAGTTTTGTCTTAAATTTTGTCAAAATATAGAAAATTGAACTAGATTAATGTGGGTATTGGATTCGTATCATTATAATCTATAAAAAAAGCTATGCACATATCAAGGTTATCAGCAAGTAAAAATGATCATTCTAAACTCATCATTGGTGCTCATTGAGTAAAATCTTATAAATGAAGAAGAATGCATGGCATCACACAGTTTGGGATGGATTGGATTCCTTGAACGCTTTGTCGTACTAATTTATGTCTAAAATTTTGTCACAATATAGAAACCTGAGCCAGCTTAACGTAGACATTGGATTCGTGTCATTTTGATCTCTAAATCAAAAGTTACGAACCATTTACTGTTGACATGTCAAGTTGATCGGCCAGTTAAAGTGATTGTTCTAAACTGATCATTGGTGCTCATAGAGGAAAGGCTAATAAATAAAGCATAATGCATGGCATCACGCTGTTTGAGATAGATTGGATTATTTCAACGCTTTTTCGTATCTAGTTTTGTTTTAAATTTCGTCACAAGATATAAAGTTGAACTAGTGTGGTGTGGGTATTGGATTCGTGTCATTCGGAGCAATAAATCAAAAGTTATGGACGATTTAGTGCATACATGTCAAGTTGATCGGCCATTCAAAATGATCATTCTAAACTAGTCATTAGTGCTCATTGAGTACAAGCTTATAAATGAACAATAATGCATGTTATCACGCAATTTGGGATGGATTGGATTACTTGGATGCTTTTTCATATCTATTCCTGTCTCAAATTTTGTTACAATGTAGAAAATTGAGCTATATTAATGTGGGCATTGGATTTGTGTGTTTCCTCTAAATCAAAAGTCACGGACGATTTAGTGCGAATATGTTAAGTTGATCGGCCAGTTAAAGTGATCATTCTAAACTCATCATTGGTGCTCATTGCGTAAAATCTTATAAACAAAGAAGAATGCATGGCATCACGCAGTTTGGAATGGATTGGATTACATGAATGCTTTGTCGTATCTATTTCTGTCTAAAATTGTGTCACAATATAGAAAATTGAGCTAGCTTAATGTGGACATTGTATTCATGTCATTCTGAACCCTAAAATCAAAAGTTACGAACGATTTAGCGTTGACACGTCAAGTTGATCAGCCTGTTAAAGTGATCGTTCTAAACTGATCAATGGTGCTCATTGAGGAAAGGCTAATAAATAAAGCATAATGCATGTCATCACGCTGTTTGGGATAGATTGGATTATTTGGATGCTTTTCCGTATCTTGTTTTGTCTCAAATATTGTCACACTATAGAAAGTTGAACTAGCTTAAAGTGGTAATTGGATTCGTGTCATTCGGAGCTACAAATAAAAAGTGATGGATGATTTAGTGCATACATGTCAAGTTGATCGGTCAGTCAAAATGATCATTCCAAACTAATCATTGGTGCTCATTAAGTAAAAGCTTATAAATGAACAATAATGCATGTTAACACGCAGTTTGGGATGTATTGGATTACTTGGACGCTTTTTCATATTTATTCATGTCTCAAATTTTGTTACAAATAGAAAATTGAGGTAGCTTAATGTGGGCATTCGATTCGTGTGTTTCCTTGAAATCAAAAGTTACAGACGATTTAGTGCGGATATGTCAACTTGATCGGCGTGTTAAAGTGATCATTCTAAACTGATCATTGGTGCTCATTAAGTAAAGGCTTATATATAAAGAATAAAGCATTGCATCATGGAGTTTGGGATAGATTGGATTTCTTGAATGCTTTGTTGTCTCTTTTTCTATCCCAAACTTTGTCAAAATTTAGGAAATTGAGCTAGATTAACGTAAACATTGGATTCGTATCATTCTGAGCTCTAAATCAAACAATACTGACGATTTAGTGTGGACATGTCAAGTTGAACGGCCAGTTAGAGTGATCATTCTAAACTGATCATTGGTGCTCATTAAGGAAATTCCAATAAATCAAGGATAATGCATGGCATCACGTAGTTTGGGATAGATTGGATTAGTTGGACGCTTTGTCGTCTCTTTTTCTGTCCTAAATTTTGTCAAAATATAGGAAATCGAGCTAGATTAACGTGGACATTGGATTCGTGTCATTCTGAGCCCCAAATCAAAAGTTACCGACGATTTAGTGTGGACATGTCAAGTTGATCAGCCAATTAAAGTGATCATTTTATACTGATCATTGGTGCTCATTCAGCAAAGGCTCATAAATGAAGCATAATCCATGGCATCATGCAGTCTGGGATATAATGGATTTCTTGGATGCTTTGTTGTATTTAGTTCAGTCTTAAATTTTGTCACAATATAGAAAATTGAACTAGATTAATGTGGGTATCTGATTCGTGTCATTCTGAGCTATAAATCAAAAGTTACCGACGATTTAGTGCAGACATGTCAAGTTGATCAGCCAGTTATATTGATCATTCTAAATCATCATTGGTGCTCATTGAGTAAAAGCTTATAAATAAAGAAGAATGCATGCCATCAAATAGTTTGGGATGGATTGGATTACTTGGACGCTTTGTCGTATATATTTCTGTCTCAAATTTTGTCACAATATTGAAAATTGAGCCAGCTTAACATTGACATTAGATTCGTGTCATTCAGAGCACTAAATCAAAATGTTACGGACGATTTAGTGCAGAAATGTCAAGTTGATCGGCCAATTAAAATGATTATTCTAAACTGATCATTGGTTCTCATTGAGTAAAAGCTTATAAATGAAGAATAATGCATGGCACCACACAGTTTGGGATAGATTGGATTACTTGGACTCTTTGTTGTATCTATTTCTGTCTCAGAATTTGTCACAATATAGAAAACTGAGCTAGCTTAACATGGGCATTTGATTGGTGTCATTCTACGCTCCAAATCAAACGTTACGGACGATTTAGTGCGAACATGTCAAGTTGATCGGACAATTAAAATGATCATTCTAAAACGATCATTGGTGCTCATTGAGTAAAAGCTTATCAATGAAAGATAATGCATAGCATCACGCTGATTGCGATGGATTGGATTACTTGGATGCTTTGTCGAATCTATTTCTGTCTCAAATTTTAACACAGTATAGAAAATTGAGCTAGCTTAACGTGGGCATTGGATTCGTGTCATTTTAAGCCCTAAATCAAAAGTTACAAATGATTTAGTGTGAACATGTCAAGTTGATCGGCCTGTTAAAATGATAATTAAACTGATCATTGGTGCTCATTGAGTAAAGCTTACAAATGAAGCATAATGGATGGCATCACAATGTTTTGGATAGATTGGATTACTTGAACGCTTTGTCGTATCTATTTCGGTCTCAAATTTGGTACACTATTGAAAATTGAGCTAGCTTAATGTGGGCATTGGATTCATGTATTTTTGAGCTCTAAATCAAAAGTTACGGACGATTGCATATGGACTTGTCAAGTTGATCGGCCAGTTAAATTGATCGTTCTAAACTGATCAATTATGCTCATTAAGTGAAGGCTTATAAATGAAGCATAAATCAAGGCATCACGCAGTTTGGTATAGATTGGATTATTTGGGCACTTTGGCGTATCTAGTTTTTTTCTCAAATTTTGTCTCAATATAAAAAATTGAACTAGCTTAATGTGGTCATTGGATTCGAGTCATTTTAATCTCTAAATCAAAAGTTACGAATGATTTAGTATGGACATGTCAAGGTTATCGGCCAATTAAAATGATCGTTCTAAATTGATCATTGGTGCTCATTTAGAAAAATCTTATAAATGAAGAATAATGCATTGCATCACGCTGTTTGGATGGATTGGATTACCTGTACGCTTTGTCGTATCTATTTCTATTTCAAATTTCGTCACAATATAGGAAATATAGCTGGCTTAATGTGGACATTAGATTCATGTCATTTAGAGCTCTAAATCAAAAGTTACGGACAATTTAGTGTGGACATGTCAATTTGCTCGGCCAGTTAAAGTGAGCATTCTAAACTAATCATTGGTGCTCACTAAGCAAAGGCTTATAAATGAAGCATAAAGCATGGCATCACGCATTTTTTGGATAGATTTGATTGCTTGGACGCTTTTTCGTCTCTATTTCTATCTCAAACTGTGTCCAAATATTGAAATTTGAGCTTGCTTAACGAGGGTATTGGACGGTAATGTGTGGAAGAGCTAATAAACTGAATTAGGAACAATAAGAAGGCCAGAAGGGAAAACGACCCCAATGGAAAGATTACCTACTGGTACGTCAAGATCCGATTGGTCATGAACATCGTAAGGTACTGCTCTTCGCGAATCCCAGCATACCCTTGGTTGGGATGGGTAAGTTTCGTGTCATTCTAAGCTCTAAATTTAAAGTTACAGACAATCTAGGGTGGATATGTCAAGTTGATCGGTCAGTTTAAGTGTTCATTCTAAACTGATCATTGTTGCTCATTGAGTAAAAGCTTATAAATTGAATCATAATGCATAGAATCACAGAGTTTTGGATAGATTGGATTACTTGGACTCATTTTCGTATCAATTTCTGTCTCAAATTTTGTTAGCATATAGAAAATTGAGCTAGCATAACGTAGGCATTGGATTCGTGTCATTCTGAGCGATAAATCAAAAGTTATGGATGATTTAGTGCAGACATGACAAGTTGATCGGCCAGTTAAAATGATCATTCTAAATTGATCATTGTTGTTCATTCAGTAAAACCTTATAATTGAAGAATA
>CM032163.1:20070202-20227487 GCA_018901935.1 Pugionium cornutum | reverse complement strand
TAAATCGTCTGTAACTTTTGATTTATAGCTCAGAATGACACTAATCCAATGTCCACATTAAGCTAGTTCAATTTTCTATATTGTGACAAAATTTGACACAAAACTAGATATGACAAAGCGTCCAAGTAATCCATTCTATCCAAAACTGCGTGATGCCATGCATTATGCTTCATTCATCAGTCCTGACTCAATGAGCACCAATGATCAGTTTAGAATAATCATATTAATTGGACGATAAACTTGATTTGTACGCACTAAATCGTCCGTAACTTTTGATTTAGAGCTCAGGATGACACGAATCGAATGCCAACATTGAGCTATATCACTTTTCTATATTTTGAGAGAATTTGAGATACAAATAGAGTCGAGAAAGCGTCCAAGTAATCCAATCTATCCAAACTGCTTGATATCATGCTTTAGGTTTCATTTATAAGACTTTACTTAATGAGCACCAATCAACTAGACATGTCCGCACTAAATCGTCCGCATTGATTTAGTGCTCAAAATGACACAAATCCAATGCCCACGTTAAGCGTGCTCAAGTTTGTATACGGTAACAAAATTTGAGACCGAAATAGATACGAAAATGCGTCCAAAACTGTGTAATGCAATGCATTATGATTCAATTATATGCCTTTACTCAATAAGCACCAATGATCAACTTAGAGTGATCACTTTAACTGGAGGAGCAACATGACGTATCCACACTAAATCGTCTGTAACTTTTGATTTAGAGATTAGAATGACACAAATCCAATGCCCACATTAAGCTATTATTATCTATATCTTGACAAAATTTGAGATTGAAATCGAGATGACAAAGCGTCCAAGTAATCTAATCTATCCCAAAATGCGTGATGCCATGTTTTATGATTCATTTATATGCTTTTGCTCAATAAGCACCAATGATCAGTTTGGAATAATCATATTAACTGGCCTACCAACTTGACATGTCCGCACTAAATCGTCCGTAACTTTTGATTTTGAGCTTAGAAAGACACGAATCCAATGCCCACGTTAAGCTAGGTAAATTTTCTATATTTTGACAAAATGTTATATAGAAACAGAGACTAAAAGCATCCAATTAATCCAATCTATCCAAAAACTGTGTGATGCCATGCATTATGCTTCATTTATAAGCCTTTACTTAATGCGCACCAATGATCAGGTTAGAATGATCACTTTAACTGGCCCATCAACTTGAGATGTCAGCAGTAAATGGTCCATAACTTTTAATTTAGAGCTCCGAATGACACGAATCCAATGCCGACGTTATGCTAGCTCAATTTTCTCAATTGTGACAAACTGTGAGACAAAAATAGATACGACAATGCATCCAGGTAATCCAATGGATCCAAAACTATGTGATGCCATACAATATTCTTCGTTTATAAGCTTTTACTCAATGAGCACCAGTGACTAGTTTAGAATGATCGTTTTAACTGGCAAATCAACTTGACATGCGTGCATTAAATCGTCCGTGAATTTTGATTTATAGCTCAGAATGACTCGAATCCAATGCCCACATTAAGCTAGTTGAAATCTCTATATTTTGATATAATTTGAGACAAAACAAGATACAACAACGCATTCAAGTAGTCTTGTCTATCCCAAACTGTGTGATGCGATGCACTATGCTTTATTTATAAGCTTTTACTCAATGAGCACAAGTGATCTGTTTAGAACGATCCTTGTAACTGGCCGTTCAACTTGACATGTCTACACTAAATCATCGTAACTTTTGATTTATAGCTGAGAAACACATGAATCCAATGCCCACGCTAAGCTAGCTCAATTTTCTATATTGTAGCAAAATTTGAGACAAAAAAAGATAAGACAAAGCGTCCAACTAATCCAATCTAGCTAAAACTGTCTTATGCCATGCATTATACTTCATTTATAAGCTTTTACTCCATGTGCACCAATGATCAGTTTAGAATGATCACTTTAACTGGCCGATCAACTTGACATGTCCACAATAAATCATTTGTAAGTTTTGATTTAGGGCTTAAAATGACACCAATCCAATGCCCACGTTAAATTAGCTTAATTTTCTATATTTTGACCAAAATTTAATATAGAAATAGAGAGGACAAAACGTTGAAGTAATCCAATCTATCCCAAAATGCGTGATGCCTTGCTTTATGATTCATTTATAAGCCTTCACTTAATTAGCACAAATGATCAGTTTAGAATGATCAACTTAACTAGCCGATCAACTTGACAAGTCCGTACGCAATCATCCATAACTTTTGATTTATAGCTCAAAAATACACGAATCCAATGCCCACATTAAGCTAGCTCAATTTTCAATATTGTACCAAGTTTGAGACCGAAATAGATACGACAAAGTGTTCAAGTAATCCAATCTATCCAAAACATTGTGATGCCATCCATTATGCTTCATTTGTAAGCCTTTACTCAAAGAGCACTAATGATCAGTTTAATTATCATTTTATCTGGCCGATCAATTTGACATATCCACACTAAATCATTTGTAACTTTTGATTTCGGGTTCAGAATGACATGAATACAATGTCCACATTAAACTGGCTCAAATTTCTATATTGTGACACAATTTTAGACAAAGCGTTCAAGTAATCCAATCCATCCCAAACTGCGTGATGCCATGCATTCTTCTTCGTTTATAAGCTTTTACGCAATTAGCACCAATGATGAGTTTAGAATAATCATTTTAACAGGCGGATCAACTTGACATGTCAACACTAAATCATTCGTAACTTTTGATTTAGAGCTCAGAATGACACGAATCCAATGTCAACGTTAAGCTACCTCAATTTTCTATATTGTGACAAAATTTGGTTTAAAGCTAAATCGTCCATAACTTTTGATTTAAAGCTCTGAATGACACGAGTCCAATGTCCACGTTAATCTAGCTCAATTTTCTATATTGTGACAAAATTTGGGACAGAAAAAGAGACGACAAAGCGTCAAAGTAATCCACTCTATCCCGAACTGCGTGATGCCATGCTTTATGCTTCATTTATAAGCCTTTACTTAATGAGCAAAAATGATCAGTTTAGAATGATCACTTTAACTGGCCGATCAACTTAATATGTCTACACTAAATCGTCCATAACTTATGATTTATAGCTTCGAATGACACGAGTCCAATACCCACATTAAGCTAATTTTATATTCTATATTGTGACAAAATTTGAGATAGAACTAGATACAACAAAGCATCCAAGTAATCCAATCTATCCCAAACAGCGTGATACCATGCCTTATGCTTCATTCCCAAGCCTTTACTTAGTGAGCACCAATGATCGGTTTAGAATGATCACTTTAAGTGGCCGATCAACTTTACATGTCCACACTAAATCGTCCGTAACTTTTGATTTAGAGCTCTGAATGACACGAATCCAATGTCCACGTTAAGCTAGCTCAATTTTCTATACTGTGACAAATTTTAGGTAGAAATAGATATGACAAAGCATACAAGTAATCCAATCCATTCAAACTGCGTGATGCCGTGCATGATTCTTCATTTATAAGATTTTAACAATGAGCACCATTGATCAGTTTAGAATTATTAATTTAATTGGCCGATCAATTTGAAATGTCCGCACTAAATTGTTTGTAACTTTTTATTTAGAGCTTAAAATGACATGAATCCAATGCCCACGTTAAGCTAGCTCGATTTTCTATAATATGACAAAATTTGGGACAGAAATAGATTCGACAAAGCGTCCAAGTAATCTCATCCATGCTAAACTGCGTGATGTCATGCATTATTTTTCATTTATAAGGTTTTATTGAATGAGCACCAATGATCAGTTTATAATGATCATTTTAACTTGTCGATCAACTTGTCATATCTGCACTAAATCGTCCATAACTTTTGATTTATACCTTATAATAACACGAATCCAATGCCTATGTTAAGCTAGGTCAGTTTTCTATTTGCTAACAAAATTTTAGACAGAAATTGATACATAAATGAGTCAAAGTAATCCAGTCTATCCAAAACTAAGTGATGCCATGCATTATGATTCATTTGTATGCTTTTACTTAATGAGCACTAATGATCAGTTTAGAATGATCACTTTTAACTGGCCGATCAACTTGATATATCCACACTAATTCGTCTCTAACTTTGTATTTAGAGCTCAGAATAACACGAATCCAATGCCCTCGTTAAGCTAGCTCAATTTTCTATATTTTGACAAAATTTGAGATAGAAATAGAGATGAAAAAGCATCCAAGTAATCCAATCTATCCCAAAATGCGTGATGTCATGCTTTCTGCTTTATTTCTAAAACTTTACCTAATGAGCACCAATGATCAGTTTAGAATGATCATTTTATTGGGCTAGTCAACTTGACATGTCTGTACTGAATCGTCCATAAATTTTGATTTATAGCTCAGAATGACAAGAATCCAATACCCACATTAAGCTGTTTCAATTTTCTATATTGTGACAAAATTTGAGACAGAATTAGATATAGCAAAGCGTCCAAGTAATCTAATCTATCCCAAACTGTGTGATGCCATGCCTTATGCTTCATTTATAAGCCTTTACTTTGTGAGCACCAATGATCAGTTTAGACTGATCACTTTAATTGGCTGATCAACTTGACATGTCCACACTAAATTGCCCGTAACTTTTGAATTAGAGCTCCGAATGACACGAATCCAATGTCCACGTTAAGCTAGTTCAATTTTCTAAATTGTGATGAAATTTGTGACAGAAATAGATATGACAAAGTGTACAAGAAATCCAGTCCATCCCAAATGCGTGATGCTATGCATTGTTCATCATTCATAAGCTTTTGCTCAATGAGCACCAATGATCAGTGTAGAATGATCACTTTGATAGGCTGATCAATTTGACATATCCGCACTAAATCGTCCGTAACCTTTGATTTAGAGGAAACACACGAATCCAATGCCTACATTAAGGTAACTCAATTTTCTATATTGTAACAAAATTTGAGATATGAACAGATACGAAAAAGTGTCCAAGTAATCCAATACATCCCAAACTTTGTAATAACATACATTATTGTTCATTTATAAGATTTTACTGAATGAGCACCAATGATTAGTTTAGAATGTGACAAAATTTCAAAACATCCAAGTAATCCAATCTATCCAAACTGTGATGCCATGCATTATGATTTCATTTATAACTTTACAATGAGCACCAATGATCAGTTTAGAATGATCACTTTATTTGATCAACTTGACAATGATCCACTAATTGTCATGAACTTTGATTTAGAGCTCTGAATGACATGAATCCAATGTCCACATTAAGCTAGCTCAATTTTCTATTATGTGACAAAATTTGAGGTAGATGTAGATACGACAAAGCGTACAAGTAACCCAATCCATTCAAACTGCGTGATGCCATGCATTATTATTCATTTATAAGATTTTACTCAATGAGCACCAATGATCAGTTTAGAATTATCAATTTAATTGCCCGATCAACTTGACATGTCTATACTAAATCGTTTGTAACTTTTGATTTAGAGCTTAATATGACACGAATCCATTGCCCACATTAAGCTAGCTCAATTTTTAATAATATGACAAAATTTGAGATCAAAATAGATACGACAAAGCATCCAAGTAATTTAATCCATCCTAAACTACGTGATGCCAAGCATTATTTTTCATTGATAAGGTTTTATTGAATGAGCACCAATGATCAGTTTAGAATGATCATTTTAACTTGCCAATCATCTTGTCATGTGTGCACTAAATCGTCCATAACTTTTGAATTATGGCTTAGAATGACACGAATCCAATGCCTACGTTATGCTAGCTCGGTTTTCGATATGATAACAAAATTTTAGACGAAAACGCATCCAACTAATCCAATCTATCCCAAAATGCTTGATGTCATGCTTTCTGCTTTATTTATAAGCCTTTACTTAATGAGCATCAATGATCTGTTTAGAATGATCATTGTAACTAGCCAATCAACTTGACATGTCTGCACTAAATCGTCCATAACTTTTGATTTATAGCTCAGAATGATAGGGATCCAATACCCACATTAAGCTTGTTCAATTTTTTATATTGTGACAAAATTTGAGATAGAACTAGATACAATAAAGCATCCAAGTTATCCAATGTATCCCAAACTGTATGATGCCATGCCTTATGCTTCATTTATAAGCCTTTACTTAGTGAGCACCAATGATCAGTTTAGAATGATCACTTTAATTGGCCCATTAACTTGACATGTCCACACTAAATTCCCCATAACTTTTGATTTAGAGCTCAGAATGACACGAATCCAATGTACACGTTAAGCTAGTTCAATTTTCTATATTGTGACAAAATTTAAGACAGAAATAGATACGACAAAGCGTACAAGTAATCCAGTCCATCCCAAACTGCGTGATGCCATGCATAGTTCTTCATTCATAAGATTTTACTCAATGAGCACCAATGACCAGTTTAGAATGATCACTTTAACTGGCCGATCAACTTAACATATCAGCATTAAATCGTCCGTAACTTTTGATTTAGAGGAAACACACAAATCCAATGCCCACATTAAGATAGCTCAATTTTCTATATTGTAACAAAATTTGAGACAGGAATAGATATGAAAAAGCGTCCAAGTAATCCAATCCATCCCAAATTGCGTGATAACATGCATTATTTTTCATTTATAAGCTTTTACTCAATGAGCACTAATGACTAGTTTAGAACGATCATTTTGACTGGCCGATCAACTTGACATGTATGCACTAAATCTTCCATAACTTTTGATTTATTGCTCCGAATGACACGAATCCAATACCCACACAACACTAGTTCAACTTTTTATCTTGTGACAAAATTTGAAACAAAGTTAGATACGAAAAAGTGTTCAAATAATCCAATCTTTCTCAAACAGCGTGATGCCATGCATTATGCTTTATTTATTAGCCTTTCCTCTATGAGCACCAATGATCAGTTTAGAACAATCACTTTAACTGGCCGATCAACTTGACATGTCAACAGTAAATGGTTCGTAACTTTTGATTTAGAGCTCAGAATGACACGAATCCAATGTCTACGTTAAGCTGGCTCAGTTTTCTATATTGTGACAAAATTTTAGACATAAATAGGTACGACAAAGCGTTCAAGGAATCCTATCCATCCCAAACTGCGTGATGCCATGCATTCTTCTTCATTTATAAGATTTTACTCAATGAGCACCAATGATGAGTTAAGAATGATCATTTTTACTTGGCTGATAACCTTGATATGTATGCACTAAATCGTCCGTAGCTTTTTTTTATAGATTAGAATGACACGAATCCAATACCCACATTAATCTAATTCAATTTTCTATATTTTGACAAAATTTAAGACAAAACGAAATATGGCAAAGCGCCCAAGTAATACACTATATCCCACACTGCGTGATGCCATGTATTATGATTCATTTATTAGCCTTTCATCAATGAGCACCAATGATCGGTTTAGAAGGATCGCTTTAACTGGCCGGTCAACTTGACATGTCCACACTAAATTGTTTGTAACTTTTGATTTAGGGCTCCAAAAAACACAAATCCAATGTCCATGTTAAAGTAGCTCAATTTTCTATATTTTGACAAAAATTGAAACAGAAAAAGAGACGACAAAGGTTTCAAGTAATCCAATCTATTCCAAACTTTGTGATGCCATGCATTATCCTTCATTTATTTGCCTTTCCTCAATGAGCACTAATGATCAGTTTAGAATGATCACTTTAACTGGCCGATCAACTTAACATGTTCACACTAAATCGTATGTAACTTTTGATTTAGAGCTCAGAATGACACGAATCTAATATCCACGTTAAGCTAGCTCAATTTTCTATGTTTTGACAAAATTTGGGACGGAAAAAGAGACGACAAAGCGTCCAAGTAATCAAATCTATCCCAAACTGCGTGATAACGTGCTTTATGCTTCATTTATAAGCCTATTCTTAATGAGCACCAGTGATCAATTTAGAATGATCACTTTAACTGGCCGATAACCTTAACATATCCGCACTAAATCATCTATAACTTTTGATTTAGAGGAAACACACGAATCCAATGCCCACGTTAAACTAACTCAATTTTCTATATTGTAAAAAAATTTGAGAGAGAAATAGATACGAAAAACAATCCAAGTAATTCAAGGCATCCCAAACTGCGTGATACCATGCATTATTGTTCATTTATAAGCTTTTACTCAATGAGCACCAATGATCAGTTTAGAATGATCATTTTGACTAGCCGATCAACTTGACATGTCTGCACTAAATCGTCCGTAACTTTGATTTATAGCTCAGAATGACACAAATCCAATACCCACATTAAGCTAGTTCAATTTTCAATATTGTGACAAAATCTGAGATAAAACTAGATACGAAAAAGCGTTCAAGTATTCCAATATATCCCAAACAGTGTGATGCCATGCATTATGCTTCATTTATTAGTCTTTCCTCAATGAGCACCAATGATCAGTTTATAGTAATCACTTTAACTGGCCGATCAACTTGACATGTCCACACTAAATCGTCCGTAACTTTTGATTTAGAGCTCAGAATGGCACGAATCCAATATCCACGTTAAGCTTGATCAATTTTCTATACTGGGACAAAATTTGAAACCAAAATAGATACGACAAAGCGTACAAGTAATCCAATCCATCCAAAATTCCGTGATGCCATGCAATATTCTTCAATTATAAGGTTTTACTGAATGAACAACAATGATCAGTTTAGAATGATCATTTTAACTGGCCGATCAACTTGTCATGTCTGCATTAAATCATCCATAACTTTTGATTTATCGCTCAGAATGACACGAATCCGATGCCTACGTTATGCTAGCTCAATTTTCTATATGCTAACAAAATTTGAGACAGAAATTGATACGAAAATGAGTCCAAGTAATCCAATCTATCCAAAACTCTGTGATTCTATGCATTATGATTCAATTTATAAGCTTTTACTCAATGAGCAACAATGATCAGTTTAGAATGAACACTTAAACTGACCGATCAACTTGACATATCCACCCTAGATTGTCTGTAACTTTAAATTTAGAGCTTAGAATGACACGAAACCTACCCATCCCAACCAAGGGTATGCTGGGATTCGCGAAGAGCAGTACCTTACGATGTTCATGACCAATCGGATCTTGACGTACCAGCAAATCTCCTAAACAAGTTCCAGGATGTGTTTCCAGAGGAGATACCAGCAGGCTTGCCTCCTTTATGTGGCATAGAACACCAGATCGATCTAGTGCCCGGAGCAGCCCTGCCCAACCGGCCAGCCTAGTCCAAGGAGCTTGAGAAGCAAGTCAAGGAGCTCCTGGAGAAAGGATATGTTCGAGAGAGCCTCAGTCCATGTGCCGTACCAGTGCTACTAGTGCCCAAGAAAGATGGGACTTGGCGAATGTGCGTGGACTGCCGAGCAATCAACAACATCATTGTCAAGTACTGGCATCCAATACCACGGCTGGATGACATGCTAGATGAGCTGAGTGGAGCCATGGTCTTCTCCAAGATAGACCTCAAGAGTAGATACCACCAGGTCAGGATGAAAGAAGGTGATGAATGGATGACTGCTTTCAAGACAAAGCAAGGGCTCTACGAGTGGACAGTCATGCCATTTGGCTTGACCAATGCCCCAAGCACCTTCATGCGCCTTATGAACCAAGTTCTTAGGGCGTACATCAGTAAGTTTGTAGTGGTTTACTTTGATGACATAATAGTTTATAGTAAGTGCCTACGGGAACACCTCACACATCTTGAGATGGTACTTAAAACCCTTCGACAAGAAGAGCTTTATGCCAATCTCAAGAAGTGCATCTTTTGTACTGATAAACTTGTCTTTTTTAGGTTTTGTTGTAAGTTCACAGGGCCTACAGGTTGATGAAGAGAAGATTCGAGCCATACAAGAATGGCCAACACCAGGCAACATCAGCCAAGTAAGGAGCTTCCACAGACTGGCCAGCTTCTATAGGAGATTCGTGCCCAACTTAAGCAGTATTGCCTCACCATTGATGGCAGTAGTGAAGAAGAACGTGGGATTCAGCTGGGGAGAAGCTCAGGAGAAGGCATTCCAGGCCTTGAAGGACAACCTTACACATGCACCAGTGCTAGTCCTGCCCAACTTCAACAAGACGTTTGAAGTGGAGTGTGATACCTCTGGAATTGGCATAGCAGCAGTGCTAACCCAAGGAGGGAGACCAGTGGCATACTTCAGTGAGAAGCTAGGTGGTGCCTCACTGAACTACCCCACTTATGACAAGGAGCTTTATGCCGTTGTCCGAGCATTGGAGACTTGGCAGCATTACTTACTGTCCAAGGAGTTTGTGATCCACACTGATCATGAGACTCTCAAACACCTCAGAGGGCAAACCAATCTCAAGAGGAGACATGCCAGGTGGATGGAGTTCATAGAGACCTTCCCGTACGTCATCCAGTACAAGAAGGGCAAAGACAATGTGGTTGCCGATGCACTATCAAGGAGGTTTGCCTTGATATCAACCATGGAGGCAAAGGTCCTAGGATTCGAGTACATCAAGGACCTATACAAAGATGATCCTGACTTTTCTGAGAGCTACAAGGAGTGTGGCACAGGGAGTCATGGCAAGTTTTACATCCATGAGGGATTCTTGTTCCGAGAGAGAAGGCTGTGCATACCACAAGGATCATTGAGGGAGCTTAACATCCGAGAAGCTCATGGAGGAGGACTCATGGGCCACTTTGGTGTCGACAAGACTCTAGCAGTTGTCAAGGAGCACTTCTACTGGCCACACATCAAGAGGACAGTAGAAGCTCATTGTGCAAGATGCATCACTTGCAAGAAGGCAAAGTCCCGAGTGCAACCTCACGGGTTGTATCTCCCACTGCCCATACCTACACATCCATGGGTGGACATCTCAATGGACTTCATTCTAGGTCTACCCAAGATCAACCACAAAGATGCGATCTTTGTAGTGGTGGACAGATTCTCCAAGATGGCACACTTCATTCCGTGTGCCAATGTCAATGATGCCACGGAAACAGCTGAGCTGTTCTTCAGGGAGATAGTACGGCTTCATGGAGTGCCAAGGACCATCGTTTCAGACAGGGACGCCAAGTTCCTCAGCCATTTCTGGAGGACCCTTTGGAGGAAGCTAGGCACGAAGCTACTCTTCTCTACCACCTGCCATCCTCAAACCGATGGCCAAACTGAAGTTGTCAACAGGACACTATCAACTCTTCTCAGGACTACACTAGGGAAGAACCTCAAGACATGGGTGGAGTGCCTGCCATTCATAGAGTTCACTTACAACCGAGTGGTGCACTCAGCAACCAAGAAGACACCATTTGAAGTAGTATATGGCTTCAACCCTCTCACCCCATTGGAGCAAACGCTACTGCCACCAGCTGAGATGACCAACCTCAACGGAGCATTCAAAGCAGAGTTCATAAAGAAGTTACACCAGAAGGTAGCAGAAAACTTGGAGAAGATGACCGGACAGTACGTGACTCATGCCAACAAGGGAAGAAAGGAGGTGATCTTTCAACCAGGCGATTGGGTGTGGCTACACCTACGGCAGGAGAGGATCCCAAACCTAAGGAGTTCCAAGCTAGCACCAAGAGGAGATGGACCATTCAGAGTGCTTGAGAGGATCAACAACAACGCCTACCGGATCGAGCTCCCAGGTGAGTTTAATGTGTCCAACACGTTCAACGTAACTGACTTAGCCCCTTTCCATGCAGATGAACCAGTTTTGAGGACAAAACCTACTGAAGAGGGAGGGAATGATAAGGACATCAGGTCGTACATCCAGTCAGGAGACCAGACTGGCCGACCAGGAAGCTTGCCCGAGACAGCCGGGCCATTTGGCACGTCTGCCGGACCAAGCAGTACCGCCGGACCCTCGACCACAAGGACCAGACCTGTTAGCATTGCCGGCGGAGAGGCCCAAGCTTCCAGCACACTTGGTGGCGACGTGGATGACACCGGCGGTCCCCTTTGTGATGCCACCGACTCCGGGATCAACTTGGCCGGTCCTGCAGGCATTCCAACCAGTACCTCGCACAATCCAGCCGGTACAGCCGATCCAGCCGGTACAGCCGATCCAGCCGAGTACACGCGCATTTCCACTTCTACACAAGAAGACTTGGACCAGATGAGCTACCAGCTCCAGGACATGCACCTAGAGAAAGTCTCTACACCAGTGGTACCTCAAGGAGCAATGACAAGAAGCAGATCAAGAGCACTCTTCCACAAATTCAGCTTATGGGTCGACAAGCTCCTAGAGGAAGATCAACTAAGGTTAATGGGCCAGAAGTGGAAAGTAGAGTCCAAAGGCTTCTCAACAACACAAACGACATCAGAGACTTGGGCTTTAGTGGCAAGAGAGGTCAGGGCCCAAAGATTCCTAACCCTACTCCAAGTCGAAGACTAGGAGCAAGGCGCGTGCATGCCACAAGGACAGCCACCTTCCATTTCTTGGCCGTGTGGTAAGTAAGGTAAGTTTTCAATAAGAATATTTGCCTCTTTCTGTTTTGCAGGGTAGGATCTAGAACATTTATTGAGTCAAAGACATTTTAGGAATATGTCATTTTTCGATTATACACTTTTGTATCTTTTCCTTTTGTGCACTTTTGTAAACTTTCCTTTTCTTTATTTGAGTCCACCTTAGAAGGTCAAGTTGTCGAGCATATTAATAAGGCTCCTTCCAGCATTGTAGTTCGACAACCTTTTTTGATATTAATAAAGATAGAACTTTTTCCCCAACAAGTTTTCTCTCAAGAATCTTGTGCGCTTAGAATCTAGTTGAGACCAGCCCTCCTAGCTCTTAGTTTGTGATTTATCACGAGGTTCATCACCCCTCGTGTGGTTCACTTCACCTTTCCATCGAATACCAATCCGAAAACCCCTATCCAAGAAGTGTAAGGTCGAGTTTCTCACCTCAACTTCTCCAAACAGCCCACGCGCATACATCCTTGAATCAAGGCTTGTATCACTAGGAGTACCAAAAAGTCTCCTGGTTGCCAAAGAAACGTTTGGAGACTTTCATATAAGGAAAGTTCCAGATATGGCTTTGATGGTTTCATGTGTGCTATGGCTTGAGGCTTTTGAACTTGCTGGTAAATTTTTGGTTTGACCATCGGCTTAGCTACCTTTTGTCCTTCCAAGGTGTTTGAAAACACGTTGTTATGCTCAGAGCAGTAGGAAAGCTTGGGCTTATGAAAGGGCTGCATGTTTGGTGTAGACATCTCACTCCTTGATGTTGTTGGGTGCATAAGTTGTGTGGTGATGTTTCTGCGTGTTTGGTACTTCTTCACAAACTCCCTATACATTCGTGCCTTAAGGTCTGGTTTGTTGTAGAAGGTCCGTGCATTTTCCTTCAACCACCAATTGTAGGCATTTCCAACGAGCATATCAACGGCATATGAAAGCTTCTCCTCTTTGGGGATGTTGTTTGAGCGCAACCATTGTTTCATGTTGGTTTCCCATCGGAGGTATTCATCTAGGTCCTTGTTATACCCTGAAAAGGTTAGAGATTTGGAATTGTAAATATATACCTTACTGGTCTGATTCCTTGATCTAGTTGGAGTGGTGTAGGTTGGCACTCGGCTTGACACAACGAAGTGGCAAAGTGTAATTTTCTTTGGCCAGCTTCTCTCAGTGGAATAGTAGTCTGGTGGCTCTGGTTTGAGTTCTTCAACTTCTGTTTCATTGTCAAAATGATATTCTGAATAGTCTTCACGCCATGTCTCATATCCATTAGAATCATCTACGTCGGACAAGTCTTGGTCATAGTCCAGTGGTTCTGGTTCAAGGTTTTCTCCATCTGATTCTTCCCTAAAATCAGTCTCCAAATAGTATTGATTCCATGACTCTTCTGCATAGTCACACTCGGTGGTGCTTAGGCATTGATCATAGTCGTTGTCTAGACTACAATCAGTTTGTTATATGTTCATGGCGTCTTCTTCTTCATCATAGTGTTCCATCATTAAATTTTGTACCTTGCACGACAATAAGAAGACATATCAGGCCCAAATCAACAAATAAGGAAACTACACTCTAGTGAATATATCATATAAACACGTAAGTAGTAGTAAAAGGAAAATCGATACAAGTAAATATTTTGAGGTTTTTGTTTTTGTTTCTTTTGGAAACTAACTTTAAAGCAAACTAAAAGAAAATATTTTTTTTGTTTTTTTGATATTTTAGATTAATTAGGACGAAAAAAATATTCTATGAATATCTCATTTAAAAAAAAAAACTTTACTAGTAACTAAATTCAAAAATAAGAAAATGAGTGATGTTTATATTTTTGGTTTTTTTTCTTATGATGAACGAAATTAAGTAAACATGTAATACAATTTTTTTTGAGTTTTTTTTTAGATTTATATGAGAGGAGACAAAAGAAACAACAAGAATCAACAAGAAACAATGCAAATAAAGAATAAGAACAAATATATTTTTTTGGTTTTTCGATAAGATGTAAATAACAAAATGCAAAACAAAATCATAAAAGATAAAGGATAAAGGTTGGATGAACACAACCTGGGATAGGAGCTTTTAGCTCTGATAGCAAATGATATAAGATTGAGTATCAATCTTAAAAGCGGTACGGCCGTGACTCGCAAGGTCTAGAATCTCTCTTGTCTTAAGCGGGCAAGGGAACTAAATGGAGGGGGTTTTGATCGAATCACACAATCAAACGTGAACCAAGGGAGTTTGAATCTCTCAAACTAACCTGGTCGTGCTTCAATAGAAAGGAAGTGAATCACACACTTAGTTTCTAAAGAATAAGAACAAGTTCAAAGACAAGGCTTTGAAGAAAATATTGTGTATTCAACTTTTACTTCAATAGTGGTCTATCTTTACAATGAGGTCGTGCTGAGCTTATATAGTGCTCCTAGCAATGGTCCTAAACCTAAAAAGGAGAAAAAGAAATCATACATTTAAAATATATGGCTGGTGGCCATTAATGTCTAGTTTGGTGATGCGAACCTCCCAAGGAATGCACTTCTGGATGCGGTTGAGATAGGCTTTGCAACAGAATGAATCGAAATTCAATCTGTTCAAATGTTGTGGATTGAAGGGTCACATAGTAGCTGCGGAAAGACTACTGATTTACCTAAGATAGTAGCTTAGATATTACACACTAAGGCTACTAAATGTTGACTGAAGGATATTACACACCAACAATCAGATTAAGAAGAGAATCACTCTCAAACTTAAGAAAAGAAGCTGTTTTTATTTGAAAAGTTGAATGATCAAGTTTACAACTGAAAGCCCCTATTTATACTATAGGGGACCTAAATATGAGGAGCCTACAACATTAAATTGGTTACAATTACAAGGGAAGACTTGACCAAAGACCTTGACCAAAGACCTTGACCAAAGACCTTGACTTCATTAACTCTTATTTTGACTATGAATGTAGACACTCCCCCCCCCCTTTGATGACGCCAATTTTGATCATTTTGAATTGAACTCCTTTTGATTTTAAACAACAAATTGGGCTGGTTGTAATGTGATTCATTTGCCTCATTAAAAACCTTACCAAGAAAACCCAATGGGAGAAAACTTGGATAAGGGAAAAAGAGTACAAATGGATCACATACCCATTTGTATGCTGTCTTGAGCTTGTACTAAAATCAGAGTGCTTTTAGGCACTTCTCCAATCAAGCTCAAGTGAATTTGTTGTGCATTCTCCTTGTTGAGCATGCAGCTGATTGCCTCTTTGAGTTTCTTGGCCTTGGCTCGGGTTAATGGTCCAGCTGGTAGTGCAAGAGCTTCTTCATGTTCCACTGGTTCATTTCTAGCCATGAGCTTCTCCTTTTGTGTGCTTTCCATGCTCGTATCATCCCCCTCCTCTTGAAAAGGATTTGACCTCAAATCTGGTTCATCTGCAATGAAAGGCACAAGATCAGAAACATTGAAGCTTGAACTCACATTGTACTTACCTTGAAGATCAATTTGGTAGGCGTTGTTGCTGATCTTCTGAACTATCTTGAAAGGTCCATCAATTCTGGGCATAAGTTTGAATTTCCTTTCAGCTGGAAATCTTTCTTTCCTCAAGTGAACCCACACGAGGTCTCCCACCTCAAATACCATTTCACGTCTTCCTTTGTTGGCCTTTCTTGCATATTGTTGGGTTCTGGCCTCAATATTCTTCCTTGCATTCTCATGGATCTGTTTAACAATCTAAGCTTTTCTTTTTCCATCAATACTAGCTCTTTCACTTAAAGGCAAAGGGGTTAGATCCAAAGGAGATAAAGGATTGAAACCGTACACAATTTGAAAAGGAGAATACTTAGAAGCAGAATGTACAGAATGGTTATATGCAAATTCAGCATGTGGTAAACATTCTTCCCATGTTCTAAGATTTTGTTTGATTAATGCACGCAATAAAGTAGACAAGGTTCTATTAACTACTTCAGTTTGACCATCCGTTTGTGGGTGACATGTTGTAGAGAATACCAGCTTAGTTCCTAACTTAGACCAAAGAGTTTTCCAAAAGTAACTCAAGAACTTAGTGTCTCTGTCAGAAACTATGGTCCTAGGCATTCCATGCAATCGAACTACCTCTTTAAAGAACAGATTGGCTATATGCAATGCATCATCAGTCTTGTGACATGCTATAAAATGAGCCATCTTAGAGAATCTATCAACCACAACAAAGATAGAATCCTTTCCTGTCTTAGTTCTAGGCAAACTAACCACAAAGTCCATTGATATGTCAATCCATGGATGAGTAGGAATGGGTAAAGGAGTGTACAAACCGTGGGGTTGAACCTTAGACTTAGCCTGTTTGCATCTGGCACACCTTGCACAGATTCTTTCTACGTCTCTCTTCATGTGTGGCCAATGGAAATGATCTTGCATGACCTTAAGTGTTTTGACAACTCCAAAATGCCCCATCAGTCCTCCTCCATGAGCTTCCCTAACTAACAAGTCTCGAATAGAACAGTTAGGCACACATAATCTATTATCATAAAATAGGAATCCTTCATGCCGATAGTATTTTCCTGAAGCAAACTTTTTGCTAGCAATGTATACATCTTTAAATTCAGGATCAGTTTCATATAGCTCTTTAAGTTGTTCAAAACCTAACAACTTAGCATCAAGAGTAGAGATTAAGGCATACCTCTGTGACAATGCATCTGCCACAACATTCTCTTTACCTTGTTTGTATTTAATGACATACGGAAATGTTTCTATGAACTCAACCCACCGTGCATGCCTTTTGTTCAGCTTCTGTTGGCCCTTTAAGTGCTTGAGTGACTCATGATCAGTATGAATCACGAACTCCTTAGGCCACAAGTAGTGTTGCCAAGTTTGCAAAGCACGGACCAAGGTGTACAATTTCTTGTCATAGGTTGGATAGTTGATGGTGGCTCCTCCAAGCTTCTCAGTGAAATAGGCTATAGGTTTCTTATCCTGCATCAAAACAGCTCCAATACCTACACCTGAAGCATCACATTCTATCTCAAAGGTTTTAAGAAAATCAGGTAAAGATAGAAGAGGTGCATGTGTAAGCTTTTCTTTCAAAGCTTGGAAAGAGCTTTCTTGAGCTTGTCCCCATTTGAATCCTATGTCTTTCTTGATTACTTCAGTAAGTGGAGCAGCAATAGTGCTAAAATCCTTGACAAAGCGTCTATAGAAGCCAGCTAGCCCATGGAAACTTCTCACTTCTCCTACTGTTTTTGGACTTGGCCATTCCTTAATAGCTTTGACCTTCTCCTCATCAACCTTAATACCATCTGCACTTATAACAAAGTCTAGGAACACAATGTTATCTGTACAAAAAGTGCATTTCTTAAGATTGGCATATAGTTTTTCTTTTCTAAGAACACTTAGAACCGATGTCAAATGACTAGCATGCTCTTCTAGATTCTTGCTGTAGATTAAGATGTCATCAAAGTATACTACAACAAAGACTCCTATGAATGCTCTAAGAACATGATTCATCAACCTCATGAAAGTACTAGGTGCATTTTTTAACCCAAATGGCATGAATAACCATTCATATAATCCATGCTTAGTTTTAAATGCAGTTTTCCATTCATCCCCTTCTTTCATGCGTATTTGATGGTACCCACTATTAAGATCTATCTTAAAAAAGATTCTGGAACCATGCAATTCATCAAGCATGTCATCTAACCTAGGGATTGGATGGCGATACTTTCCCGTAATTTTGTTGATTGCTCTACAATCAACACACATGCGCCAGCTGCCATCTTTCTTTGGCACAAGTATAACTGGCACAGCACAAGGACTCATGCTCTCCCTGATGTAGCCCTTCTCCATTAGCTCATTAACTTGCCTTTGCAGCTCCTTAGTCTCAATGGGGTTGGTTCTAGAAGCTGGTCTATTTGGTAGTGAGGCTCCAATCTGATGTTCAATGCCTCTGATGGGTGGTAGCCCCTTTGGATTGTCTTCTGGAAAGACATCTTCATAATCCTGCAAAATAGAAGTCACTTCACTCGGTAATACCGGTGCAATGTTAATTAAGCTCATGAGAGCTTCCTTATAGATAAACAAAAGAACAGGTTGTTGTGATAAGAGAGCCTTCTTAACTCCACCAGTTCTCACAAAGAAACTTGAGTGCTTCTTGTTCTTGTTCTCACAGCCTCTGTCACTTTTGGTGCTTATGGTTTCCTTTGAATTTCCAGCTATTTTCCTTTGCTCCAACACAAGCTGATCTTGGTACACCTCCTGTGGTGTCATAGGAACAAGTGTGATCTTCTTACCTTTGTGTTCAAACGAGTGTTGGTTGGTGTAACCATCATGAATGACCTTTCGATCAAATTGCCATGGTCTTCCAAGCAGAATGTGGCCAGCCTCCATTGGTAAAACATCACAAAGGATCTCATCTTGGTACTTTCAAATGGTTATAGGTACCTTGACTTGGCTGCTTACCTTCATTTCGCCACACTCATTAAGCCATTGCAGCTTATACGGCTTTGGGTGCTTGAACACTTCCAGACCTAACTTGTTTACCATAGTTTCACTAGCCACATTAGTGCAGCTGCCTCCATCAATAATGATGCTGCAAACCTTTCCTTGTACGTGGCATCTTGAGTGAAACAGGTTCTCTCTTTGCTCATGTTCTTTGGTTTTGTTTTGTACGCTTAGGGTTCTTCTTGTTACCAATAATTCTCCTGCCATAGGAGGTTCCAGATGCTCTTCTGAAGAATCAGAAAAGACTTCTTCTTCCTCGGATTCTATTTCACCATTATCCAACAGAATCATGATCTTCTTGTTGGTGCATTCATTCGCATAATGCCCTCTTCCTCGGCATTTGAAACACTTCACATCTCTTGTTCTAGTAGATGTAGTAGCTTCAGATTCGCCCTTGACGTCTTGAGTGGTTGTTGAAGGTTTGGAATCAACTTTAGCAATCTGTTTTCCTTCCCTTTGGTAGCTAGGCTTATTGTTAGCTGCTCCATAGCTTGGCCTAGTATAACTTTTCCTTTTTAACTGTTGTTCCACCAGTATAGTTTTGTGCAACATTTCCTCTACGTCCACATAATGTTCCAGCTCCATTCTATCTTGAATGTCACGGTTAAGTCCTCCTAAAAATCTTGCCATAGTAGCTTCTCTGTCTTCTGAAATGTCTGCCCTGATCATGAGGGTTTCCAACTCTTGGAAATAGTCCTCAACACTTCGGCTTCCTTGATTGTGTCTCCTTAGCTTTTGGTGAAGCTCACGGTGGTAATGGCTGGGTACAAATCTTTTCCTCATTATGGCTTTCATCTCAGCCCCTGTTTCTACTGGATACTCACCATTACGTCTTCTGGAAGTCACCAATTGATCCCACCAGCTGAGTGCATACTCATAAAACTTAGTAGCAGCTACGCGGACCTTGTTGAGCTCGGAATAGTGTTGACAATCAAACACCAACTCGATCTTCTTCTCCCATTCCAGGTAAGTGTCTGGATCATTTTTGCCATAGAATGATGGTATCTTAAGTTTAAGACCTCCTAAGGTGTCATTAGGCTGACCCCTTTCTTCTCTTACACGCCTAGACCTCCTTTGGGTTCTCCTACTTCCTTCACTGCTACGGCTATATTAGGATTCTGTTTCTTAATTTTGGCCACGTCTTAAGGGATTCCTAGTTCTCCTTGGGCCTCCTTCTGTGTTACTATTGTTCTGAACATCATCATGCCGCAAATGAATGGCTTCCAGCTCTATTTGTAATGCTTTCTTATTTCCGCTACTAGAGCCTCCATTAACAGGTTGGTGCTTCTGAAGTTTGATTTCCTCCTGACATAGCTACAAATACACTTAACAAATGCATTAAAAGTACCTGTTCTGAAAAAAATATTTTCGATGGAAGATGAAGAGTTGCGAGTGTGTTATTTTCTAATCTGAAAATGCAATGGGTTGGGGTCGATTTTGATGTTTTAAATTGATGTAATATTGGATAAAAACAACAATGCAGTTATATGAATAGGTTTTTTCGATTAATCAACTGATGCAAATCGATACACACAAGCTGATGCAATCTAAGCAGATGGAAATGGAGAGATATAGAGATGAGGGATAGGGATAACCGATCAGAAGTGTGCTCTGATACCAAATGATGCGAACCTCCCAAGGAATGCACTTCTGGATGCGGTTGAGATAGGCTTTGCAACAGAATGAATCGAAATTCAATCTGTTCAAAGGTTGTGGATTGAAGGGTCACACAGTAGCTGCGGAAAGACTACTGATTTACCTAAGATAGTAGCTTAGATATTACACACTAAGGCTACTAAATGTTGACTGAAGGATATTACACACCAACAATCAGATTAAGAAGAGAATCACTCTCAAACATAAGAAAAGAAGCTGTTTTTATTTGAAAAGTTGAATGATCAAATTTACAACTGAAAGCCCCTATTTATGAGGCTGATCAATTTGACATATCCGCACTAAATCGTCCGTAACTTGTCATTTAGAGTTCAGAAACACACGAATCCAATACCCACGTTAAGCTAGCTCAATTTTCTATATTGTATAAAATTTGAGACAGAAATAGATACGACACAATGTCCAAGTAATCCAATCTATCCAAAACTCTGTGATGCCATGCATTGTGCTTCATTTATAAGCCTTTATTCAATGATCACCAATGATCAGTTTAGAATGATCAATATAACTGACCGATCAGCTTGGCATGTCCGCACAAAATCATCCGTAACTTTTGATTTATAGCTCAGAATGACACGAATCCAATGCCCACATTAAACCAATTCAATTTTCTAAATTCTGAGAAAATTTGTAACAAAACTATACAGGAAAAACTGTACAAATAATTCAATCTATCCCAAACTGCATGATGCCAAGCATTATGCTTCATTTACAAGCCATTACTCAATGAGTACCAATGATCACTTTCACTGGCCGATCAACTTTACTGTCCACACTAAATCGTCAGTAACTTTTGAGTTAGAGATCAGAATGACACAAATCCAATGCCCACGTTTAGCTAGTTCAATTTCTTATATTTTGAGAAAATTTGAAACCGAACTATATACGACAAATTGTCCAAGTAATTCAATCTATCCGAAACTAGGTGATGCCATGCATTAAGCTTCATTTATAAGCCTATACTCAATGAGCACCAATCATCAGTTTAGAATGATCATTTTAATTGTCCGATCAGCTTGTCATGTCTGCACTAAATCGTCCATAACTTTTGATTTATAGCTCAGAAAGGCACGAAACCAACGCCCACATTAATCCAGTTCAATTTTTTATATTTTGACAAAATTTGACATAAAAATAGGTACCACAAAGAATCCAATTAATCCAA
Source organism: Pugionium cornutum (assembly GCA_018901935.1). NCBI lineage: Eukaryota > Viridiplantae > Streptophyta > Magnoliopsida > Brassicales > Brassicaceae > Pugionium > Pugionium cornutum. The sequence goes on along the minus strand of CM032163.1, from coordinate 20,205,714 downwards.
TGCATCCCAAACTGCGTGATGAAATGCATTATTTTTTTATTTATAAGCTTTTACTCAATGAGCACCAATGATCAATTTAGAATGATAATTTTAGCCGGCCGATCAACTTGTCATGTCTGCAATAAATCGTCCATAACTTTTGATTTGTCGCTCAGAATTACAAGAATCCAATGCCCACATTAAGCTAGTTCAACTTTCTATATTGTGACAAATTTGAAACAAAACTAGATACGACAAAGTCTCCAACTATTCCAATCTATCCCAAACTGCGTGATGCCATGCTTTATGCCTTATTTATAAGCCTTTACTTAATGAGTACCAATGATCAATTTAGAATGAAACAAAGCATCCAAGTAATCCAATCTATCCAAAAATATGCGATGCTATGCATTTTGTGCTTCATTTATAAGCCTTTACTCAATCAGGACAAATGATCAGTTTAAAATGATCACTTTCACTAATTGATTAACTTGACATTTCTGCACTATATCATCTGTAACTTCTGATTTAGAGCTCAGAATGACAAGAATCCAATGCCCACGTTAAGCTAGTTCAATTTTCCTTATAATGACAAAATTTGAGACAAAACTAGATACGACAAAGCGTCCAAGTAATCCAATCTACCCAAAACTGTGTGATGCCATGCATTATGCTTCATTTACAATTCTTTACTCAATGAGCACCAATGATCTGTTTAGAATGATCACTTTATTTGGCCATTGAACTTGACATCTCCACACTAAATCGTCTGTAACTTTTGATTTTGAGCTTAGAACAACACGAATCCTATGCCCACGTTAAGCTAGCTCAATTTTTTATATTGTAACAAAATTTGAGAAAAAATAAATATGACAAAGCATCCAAAACTGTATGATGCCATGCATTATGCGTTATTTATAAGCTTTTACTCAATGAGCACCAATCTATCCAAACCTGTATGATGCCATGCATTACGCATAATTTATAAGCTTTTACTCAATAAGCACTAATGATCAGTTTAGAATAATCACTTTAATTGGCCAATCAACTTGACATGTCTACAGTAAATCGTTCGTAACGTTTGATTTTGAGCTCAGAATGACACGAATGCAATGACCACGTTAAGCTAGATAAATTTTCTATATTTTGACAAAATTTGAAATAGAAGTAGAGACGACAAAGCATCCAAGTAATCCAATCTATCGCAAACTGTGTGATACCACACGTTATGCTTCATTCATATGCTTTTACTCAATGAGCACCAATGATTAGTTTAGAATGATCACTTTAACAGGTCGATCAACTTGACATGTCTGCACTAAATCGCCCATAACTTTTGATTTATAGCTCAGAATGACAAGAATCAATTGCCCACATTAAACCTGTTCAATATACTATATTGTGACAAAATTTGAAACAAAACTATATACGACAAATTGTCCAAGTAATCCAATCTATCCAAAACTATGTGATGCTATGCATTGTGCTTCATTTATAAGCCTTTACTCAATCAGCACCAATGATTAGTTTAGAATGATCACTTTAACTGGTCGATCAACTTGACATGTCTGCACTAAATCGCCCATAACTTTTGATTTATAGCTCAGAATGACAAGAATCAATTGCCCACATTAAACCTGTTCAATATATTATATTGTGACAAAATTTGAAACAGAACTATATACGACAAATTGTCCAAGTAATCCAATCTATCCAAGTAATCCAATCTATCCAAAACTATGTGATGCTATGCATTGTGCTTCATTTATAAGCCTTTACTCAATCAGCACCAATGATTAGTTTAGAATGATCACTTTACCAGGTCGATCAACTTGACATGTCTGCACTAAATCGCCCATAACTTTTGATTTATAGCTCAGAATGACAATAATCAATTGCCCACATTAAACCTGTTCAATATACTATATTGTGACAACATTTGAAACAGAACTATATACGACAAATTGTCCAAATAATCCAATCTGTCCAAAACTATGTGATGCTATGCATTGTGCTTCATTTATAAGCCTTTACTCAATCAGCACCAATGATTAGTTTAGAATGATCACTTTCACTGGCCGATCAACTTGACTGTACGCACTAAATCGTCTGTAACTTTTGATTTAAAGATCAGGATACCACGAATCCAATGCCCACATTAAGCTAGTTCAATTTTCTATATTTTGACAAAATTTGAAACAGAACTATATACAACAAATTATCCAAGTAATTCAATCTATCCCAAACTGCGTGATGCTGTGCATTATGCTTCATTTATAATCCTTTACTCAATGAGCACCAATGATCATTTTAACTATTCGATCGACTTGTCATGTCTGCACTAAATCGTCCATAACTTTTGTTTTATAGCTTAGAATGCCACGAATCCAACGCCCACAATAATCTAGTTCAATTTTTTATATTGTGACAAAATTTGAGACATGAACAGGTACGACAAAGCGTCCAATTAATCCAATCCATCCCAAACTGCGTGATGCCATTATTTTTCATATATAAGCTTTTACTCAATGAGCACCAATGATCAGTTTAGAATGATCATTTTAACAGGCAGATCAACTTGTCACGTCTGCACTAAATCATCCATAACTTTTGATTTAAAGATCAGAATGACATGAATCCAATGCCCACATTAAGCTAGTTCACCTTTCTATATTGTGACAAAATTTGAAACAGAATGAGATATAACAAAGCGTCCTAGTAATCGAATCTATCTCAAACTACGTGAGCCATACTTTATGCCTCATTTATAAGCCTTTACTTAATGAGTAGCAATGATCAGTTTAGAATGACCATTTTAACTCACTGATCAACTTGACATGTCCGCACTAAATCATTTGTAACTTTTGATTTAAAGCTCAGAAACACACGAAATCAATGCCCACGTTAAGCTAGATTAATTTTCTATCGTGTAACAAAATTTGAGACAGAAATAGATACGACAAAGTGTCCAAGTAATCCAATCTATCCAAAAATATGTGATGCTATGCGTTGTGCTTCATTTATAAGCCTTTACTGAATGGGCACCAATGATCAGTTTAGAATGATCACTTTCACTAGCTAATCAACTTGACATGTCCGCACTAAATCGTTTGTAACTATTGATTTAGAGCTCCGAATGACACGAATCCAATGTCCACGTTAAACTAGTTTAATTTTCTTTATTGTGACAAAATTTGAGACAAAACTAGATACGACAAAGCGTCCAAGTAATCCAATCTATCCAAAAATATGTGATGCCATGCATTATGCTTCATTTATAAGCCTTTACTCAATGAGCACCAATGATCAGTTTAGAATTATCATTTTCACTAGCCGATCAACTTGACATTTCCGCATTATATCATTTGTAACTTTTGATGTAGAGCTCTGAATGACACGAATCCAATGCCCACATTAACCTAGTTAAAATTACTTTATTGTGATAAAATTTGAGACAAAACTAGATATGACAAAGCGTCCAAGTAATTCAATCTATCCAAAAATGTGTGATGCCATGCATTATGCTTCATTTATAAGCATTTACTCAATGAGCATTGTTTAGAATGATCACATTAACAGGCCCCTCAACTTGACATATGCGCATTAAATCGTCCGTAACTTTTGATTTATACCTCATAATGACACGAATCCTATGCCCACGTTAAGCTAGCTCAATTTTTTATATTGTAACGAAATTTGGGACAGAAATAAATATGAAAAATCGTCCAAGTAATTTAATCTATCCAAAACTGTATGATGGCATGTATTATACATCATTTACAAGCCTTTACTCAGTGAGCACCAATGATCATTTAAGAATAATCATATTAACTGACCGATCAACTTGACATGTCTACTGTAAATCGTTCCAAACTTTGGATTTTGAGCTCAGAATGACATGAATCCAATGCCCACGTTAAGCTAGATAAAGTTTATATATTTTGACAAAATTTGAGAAAGAAGTAGCGACGACAAAGCCATCGCAAACTGTGTGATGCCACATGTTATGCTTTATTTATAAGCTTTTACTCAATGAGCACCAATGATTAGTTTAGAATGATCACTTTAACTAGCCGATGAATTTGACATATCCGCACTAAATCATACGTAACTTGTCATTTATAATTCAGAAACACACGAATCCAATGCCCACGTTAAGCTAGCTCAGTTTTCTATATTGTATAAAATTTGAGACAGAAATAGATACGACAAAACATCCAAGTAATCCAATCTATCCAAAACTCTGTGATGCCATGCATTGTGCTTCTTTTATAAGCCTTTACTCAATGAGCACCAATGATCAGTTTAGAATGATCAATATAACTGGCCGATCAACTAGGCATGTCCGCATTAAATCATCCGTAACATTTGATTTATAGCTCAGAATGACACGAATCCAATGCCCACATTAAACCAATTCAATTTTCTAAATTCTGAGAAAATTTGTAACAAAACTATACAGGAAAAACTGTACAAATAATTCAATCTATCCCAAACTGCATGATGCCAAGCATTATGCTTCATTTACAAGCCATTACTCAATGAGTACCAATGATCACTTTCACTGGCCGATCAACTTTACTGTCCACACTAAATCGTCAGTAACTTTTGAGTTAGAGATCAGAATGACACAAATCCAATGCCCACGTTTAGCTAGTTCAATTTCTTATATTTTGAGAAAATTTGAAACCGAACTATATACGACAAATTGTCCAAGTAATTCAATCTATCCGAAACTAGGTGATGCCATGCATTAAGCTTCATTTATAAGCCTATACTCAATGAGCACCAATCATCAGTTTAGAATGATCACTTTAATTATCCGATTAACTTGTCATGTCTGCACTAAATCATCCATAACTTTTGATTTATAGCTCAGAAAGGCACGAAACCAACGCCCACATTAACCTAGTTCAATTTTTTAAATTGTGACAAAATTTGAGATAAATATAGGTACCACAAAGCATCCAATTAATCCAATCCATCCCAAACTGCGTGATGCAATGCATTATTTTTCATTTATAAGCTTTTACTCAAAGAGCACCAATGATCAATTTAGAATGATCATTTTAACCGGCCGATCAACTTGTCATGTCTACAATAAATCGTCCATAACTTTTGATTTTTAGCTCAGAATGACACGAATCCAATGCCCACATTAAGATAGTTCAACTTTCTATAATGTGACAAAATTTGAAACAAAACTAGATACCACAAAGCATCCAAGTAATGCAATCTATCTCAAATTGCTTGATGCCATACTTTATGCCTCATTTATAAGCCTTTAGTTAATGAGCAGCAATGACCAGTTTATAGTGATCATTTTAACTTGCCGATCAACCTTACATGTCCTCAATAAATCATCCGTAACTTTTGATTTAGAGCACAGAAAACCAATGCCCGCGTTAAGCTAGATCAATTTTCAATCGTGTCACAAAATTTGAGACAGAAATAGACGACAAAGAGTCCAAGTAATCCAATCTATTTAAAAATGTGTGATGCTATGCAAGTTGCTTCATTTATAAGCCTTTACTTAATGAGCACCAATGATCAGTTTAGAATAACAATATTAACTGAGTGATCAACATGACATGTTTACTGTAAATCGTTCGTAACTTTTGATTTTCAGCTCAAAATGACATGCATCTAATGCACACGTTAAGCTAGATAAAGTTTCTATATTTTGACAAAATTTGAGACAGAAGTAGAGACGACAAAGCATAAAAGTATTCTAATCCATCTCAAACGGCGTGATGTCATGCATTATTTTTCATTTACAAGCTTTTAGTGAATGAGCACCAGTGATCAGTTTAGAATGATCATTTTAACTGACTAATGAACTTGTCATTTCTGTACTAAATCGTCCATAACTTTTGATTTATAGCTCAGAATGACACGAATCCAATGCCCACATTAAGCTAGTTCAATTTTTTATATTATGACAAAAATTGAAACAGAACTAGATACGACTAATAGTCTAAGTAATCCAATCTATCCCAAACTGTGTGATGCCATGCGTTATGCTTCATTTATAAGCCTTTACTCAATGAGCACCAATGATCAGTTTAGAATGATTACTTTAACTGTCGATCAACTTAACATGTCCACTTTAAATCGTGTGTAACTTTTAATTTACAGCTCAAAAACACATGAATCCAATGCCCACGTTAAGATAGCTGAAGTTTCTATAATATAACAAAATTGGAGACAGAAATAGATATGACAAATTGTCCAAGTAATCCAATCTATCCAAAACTGTGTGATGCCATGCATTATGCTTCATTTCTAAGCTTTTACTCAATGAGCACCAATGATCAGTTTTGGATGATCAATTAACTGGCCGATCAACTTAACATGACCACTTTAAATCGTCTGTAACTTTTTATTCATAGCTCCGAATGACATTAATCCAATGCCCACATTAAGCTAGTTCAATGTTCTATATTGTGACAAAATTTGAGACAAAATTAGATACGACAAAGCGTCCCAGTAATCCAATCTATCCCAAACTGCGTGATGCCATGCATTAACCTTCATTAATTAAGCCTTTAATTAATGAGCATTAATGATCAATTTAGAATAATCATAATAACTGGCCGATAAACTTGACATGTACACACTAAGTCGTTCGTAACTTTTGATTTAGTCCTTAGAATGACACGAATCCAATGCCCACGTTAAGCAAGCTCAATTTCCTATATTTTGACAAAATTTGAGACAGAAATAGATACGACAAAGTGTCCAAAAAATCCAATCTATCCAAAACTGTGTGATGTCATGCATTATGTTTCATTTATAAGCCTTTTCTCAATGAGCACCATTGATCAGTTTAAAATGATCACTTTAACTGGCCGATTGTCCGTAACTTTTGATTTATAGCTCAGAATGACATGAATCATGTGCGCACATTAAGCTAGTTGAGTTTTCTATAATGTAACAAAATTTGAGACATAACTAGATAGGACAAAGTTTCCAAGTAATCCAATATATCTTAAATTGCGTGTTGCCTTGCTTTATGCTTTCCTAATAAGGCTTTTCTTAACGAGCACCAATGATTAGTTTAGAATTATCCTTTTACTGGCCGATCAAGTTGACATGTCTTTACTAAATCGTGTGTATTTTTCGATTTAGAGCTTAGAAAGACACGAATCCAATGCCCACGTTAAGCTAGATCAATGTTCTATATTGTAGCAAATCATGAGACAGAAACAGATATGAAAAAGCGTCCAAGTAATCCAATCTATCGAAAACTGTGTGAAGCCATGCATTATGCTTCATTTATAAGCCCTTACTCAATGAGCACCGATGATCAGTTTAGAATGATCACTTTAACTAGCCGATAACCTTGACATGTCCGCACTTCATCATCTGTAACATTTGATTTAGCGCTCCTAATGACACGAATCCAATGCCCACATTAATCTAGTTCAATTTTTTATGGTGTGACAAATTTTGAGACAAAAATTGGTACGACAAAGCGTCCAATTAATCCAATCCATCCCAAACTGCGTGATACCATCCGTTATTTTTAATTTATAAGCTTTTACTCAATGAGCAAAAATGATCAATTTAGAATGATCATTTTAACCGGCCGATCAACTTGTCATGTCTGCAATAAATCGTCTATAACTTTTGATTTATAGCTCAGAATGACTCGAATCCAATGCCCACATTAATCTAGTTCAACTTTTTATATTGTGACAAAATTTGAAACAGAACTAGATACGACAAAGGGTCCAAGTAATCCAATCTATCTCAAACTGCTTGATGCTATAATTTATGCCTCATTTATAAGCCTTTAGTTAATGAGCAGCAACGATCAATTTAAAATGATTATTTTAACTCGCCAATCAACTTTACATGTCCTCACTAAATCGTCCGTAACTTTTGATTTGGAGCTCAGAAACACAGAAAACCAATGCCCCCGTTAAGCTAGATCGATTTTCTATCGTGTCACAATATTTGAGACATAAATAGATGACAAAGAGTCCAAGTAATCCAATCTATTTAAAAATGTGTGATGCTATGCAAGTTGCTTCATTTAGAAGCCTTTACTCAATGAGCACCAATGATCAGTTTAGAATAATCATATTAACTGACTAATCAACTTGACATGTCTATTGTAAATCGTTCGGAACTTTTGATTTTGAGCTCAGAATGACATGATACTAATATACACATTAAGCTAGATAAAGTTTCTATATTTTGACAAAACTTGAGACAGAAGTAATGACGACAAAGCGTAAAAGTATTCCAATCCATCTCAAACGGCGTGATGCCATGCATTATTTTTCATTTACAAGCTTTTAGTGAATGAGCACCAATGATCAGTTTAGAATTATCATTTTAACTGGCTGATGAACTTGTCATTTCTGCACTAAATCGTCCATAACTTTTGATTTATATCTCTGAATAACACGAATCCAATGCCCACATTAAGCTAGTTCAATTTTCTATATTGTGACATAATTTGAAACAGAACTAGATACGAAAAATAGTCTAAGTAATCCAATCTTTCCCAAATTGTGTGATGCCATGCGTTATGTTTCATTTATAAGCCTTTACTCAATGAGAATCAATGATCAGTTTAGAATGATTACTTTAACTGGCCGATCAACTTGACTTGTCCGCACTAAATTGTGTGTAGTTTTTAATTTACAGCTCAAAAACACATGAATCCAATGCCCACGTTAAGATAGCTGAATTTTCTATATTATAACAAAATTTGAGACAGAAATAGATACGACAAAGTGTCCAAGTAATCCAATCTATCCAAAATTGTGTGATGCCATGCATTATGCTTCATTTATAAGCATTTACTCAATTAGCACCAATGATCAGTTTAGGATGATCAATTTAACTGGCCGATCAACTTAACATGACCATTTTAAATCGTCCGTAACTTTTGATTTATATCTCCGAATGACATTAATCTAATGCCCACATTAAGCTAGTTCAATCTTTTATATTTTGACAAAATTCTAGATAGAACTAGATACGACCAAGCGTCGAAGTAATCCAATCTATCACAAACTGCGTGATGTCATGCATTAAGCTTCATTAATTAATCCTTTAATTAATGAGCATTGATGATCAATTTAGAATAATCATAATAACTGGCCGATAAACTTGCCATGTACACACTAAATCGTCCGTAACTTTTGATTTAGTCCTTAGAATGACACGAATCCAATGCCCACGTTAATCACGCTCAATTTTCTATATTTTGACAAAATTTGAGACAGAAATATATACGACAAAGTGTCCAAAAAATCCAATCTATCGAAAACTATGGGATGTCATGCATTATGCTTCATTTATAAGCCTTTTCTTAATGAGCACCATTGATCAGTTTAAAATGATCACTTTAACTGTCCGATCGTACGTAACTTTTGATTTATAGCTCAGAATGACACGAATCCAGTGCACACATTAAGCTAGTTCAATTTTCTATATTGTAACAAAATTTGAGACAGAATTAGATAGGACAAAGCATCCAAGTAATCCAATATATCTTAAATTGCGTGTTGCCTTGCTTTATGCTTTATTTATAAGGCTTTTCTTAATGAGCACAAATGATTAGTTTAGAATGATCCTTTAACTGGCCGATCAAGTTTGACATGTCTTCACCAAATCGTGTGTATTTTTCGATTTAGAGCTTAGAAACACACGAATCCAATGCCCATGTTAAGCTAGCTCAATTTTCTATATTGTAACAAATCATGAGACAGAAATAGATATGAAAAAGCGTCCATGTAATCCAATCTATCCAAAACTGTGTGATGCCATGCATTATGCTTCATTTATAAGCCCTTACTCAATGAGCACCAATGATCAGATTAGAATGATCACTTTAACTAGCCGATCAACTTGACATGTCCGCACTTCATCGTCTGTAACATTTGATTTAGCGCTCCGAATGACACGAATCCAATGCCCACATTAATCTAGTTTAATTTTTTTATGTTGTGACAAATTTTGAGACAAACATTGGTACGACAAAGCGTCCAATTAATCCAATCCATCCGAAACTGCGTGATACCATGCATTATTTTTAATTAATAAGCTTTTACTCAATGAGCACCAATGATCAATTTAGAATGATCATTTTAACCGGCCGATCAACTTGTCATGTCTGCAATAAATGGTCCATAAATTTTGATTTATAGCTCAGAATGATTCGAATCAAAGGCCCACATTAAGCTAGTTCAACTTTCTATATTGTGACAAAATTTGAAACAGAACTAGATATGACAAAGCGTCCAAGTAATCCAATCTATCTCAAACTGCTTGATGCCAGACTTTCTGCCTCATTTATAAGCTTTTACTTAATGAGCAACAATGATCAGTTTAGAATTATCATTTTAACTTGCGATCAACTTGACATGTCCACACTAAATTGTCGGTAACTTTTGATTTAGAGCTCAGAAACACACAAAACCAATGCCGACATTAAGCTAGAACAATTCGTGTCACAAATTTGAGACAAAAATAGGTACGCCAGAGTGTGCAAGTAATCCAATCTATCCAAAAATGTGTGATGCTATGCATTGTGCTTCATTTATAAGCCTTTACTCATTGAGCACCAATGATCAGTTTAGAATAATTATATTAAATGACCGATTAACTTGACATATCTACTGTAAATCTTTCGTAACTTTTGATTTTGAGCTCATAATGACATGAATCTAATGCCCATGTTAAGCTACATAAAGTTACTATATTTTGACAAAATTTGAGAAAGAATTAGAGACGACAAATCTTCCAAGTAATCCAAGCTATCGCAAACTGCGTGATGCCACACGTTATGCTTTATTTATAAGCTTTTACTCAATGAGCACCAATGATTAACTTTAACTGGCTGATCAATTTGACATGTCCGCACTAAATCATCCGTAACTTTTCATTTAGAGTTCAGAAACACACAAATCCAATTCCCACATTAAGCTAGCTCAATTTTCTATATTGTAAAAAATTTGAGACAGAAATAGATACGACAAAGCGTCCAAGTAATCCAATCTATCCAAAACTGTGTGATGCCATGCATTATCCTTCAATTATAAGCCCTTACTCAATGAGCACCAATGATCATTTTAGAATGATCACTAGAACTGGCCGATCAACTTTGCATGTCTGCACTAAATCGTCTATAACTTTTGATATATAGCTCATAATGACACGAATCCAATGCCCACATTATGCTAGTTCAAATTTCTTTATTGTGAGCACCAATGATCAGTTTAGAATGATTACTTTAACTTGCTGATCAACTTGACATGTCTGCACTAAATCGTCAGTAACTTTTGATTTAGATCTCAGAATGACACGAATCCAATGCCCACATTAAACCAGTTCAATTTTCTATATTCTGACAACATTTGAAACAAAACTATACACGACAAACTGTCCAAGTAATTTAATCTATTCCAAACTGCGTGATGCCAAGCATTATACTTTATTTACAAGCCTTTACTCAATGAGCACCAATGATCAATTTAGGATGATCACTTTAACTGGCCGATCAACTTGACATGTCCGTACTAAATCATCCGTAACTTCTGGTTTATAGCTCAGAATGACATGAATCCAATGTCCACATTAAGGTAGCTCAATTTTCTATATTGTGCCAAAATTTGAGATAGAACTAGATACGACAAACCATCCAAGTAATCCTATATACCCCAAACTGCGGGATGCCATGGATTATGCTTCATTTATAAGGCTTTACTCAATGAGCACCAATAATCATTTAAGAATGATCACTTTAACTGGCCAATCAACTTGACATGTCTGCACTAAATCGTCCGTCAGTTTTGATTTATAGCTTGGAATGAGAAGAATCCAATGTCCACATTAATCTAGTTCAATTTTGTATATTGTGATAAAATTTGAAACAGAACTAGATATGACAAACCATCCAAGTAATCCAATCTATCCCAAACTGCGTGATGCCATGCATTATGCTTCATTTATAAGCCTTTACTCAATGAGCACTAATGATCAGTTTAGAATAATCATATTAACTGGATGATCAACTTAACATGTCCACAGTAAATCGTCCGTTACTTTTGATTTAGAGCTCCGAATGACATGAATCCAATGGCCACGTTAAGATAGCTCAAGTTTCTATATTGTGACATAATTTGAGACAGAAGTATATACGACAAAGGGTCAAAGTAATCCAATTCATCTCAAACTGTGTGATGCCATGCATTATTTTTCATTTATAAGCTTTATCTCAATGAGAACCAATGATCAATTTAAAATGATCATTTTAACTGGCCGCTCATCTTGTCATGTCTGCACTAAATCGTCCATAACTTTTGATTTATAGCTCAACATGACACGAATCCAATGCCCACATTAATTTATTTCAATTTTTTTATATTGTGACAAAATTTGAAACAGAATTAGATCCAACAAAACGTCCAAGTAATCTAGTATATCCCAAACTTTGTGATGCAATGCATTATGCTACATTTATCACCCTTTACTCAATGAGCACCAATGATCAGTTTAGAATGATCACTTTTAACTGGCCGATAAATGTGACATGTCCACACTAAATCTTCTGTATCATTTCATTTAGAGCTCAGAAACACAGGAATCCAATGCCCACGTTAAGCTAGCTCAATTTTCTATATTATAACAAAATTTGAGACTGAAATAGATACGACAAAGCGTCCAAGTAATCCAATCTATCCAAAATTGTGTGATGCCGTGCATTATGCTTCATTTATATGCCTTTACTCAATGAGCACTAGTGATAAGTTCAGAATGATCACTTTAACTGGCCGATCAAATTGACATGTCTACACTAAATTGTCTGTGACTTTCGATTTATAGCGCATAATGACACGAATCCAATGTCCACATTAAGCTAGTTCAATTTTCTATATTGTGATAAAATTTGAGACAGAACAAGATACGACAAACCGTCCAAGTAATCCAATCTATCCTAGACTGCATGATGCCATGCATTATGCTGCATTTATAAGCCTTTACTTAATGAGCAATAATGATCAGTTTAGAATAATCATAGTAACTGGCCGACCAACTTGACATGTCCACACTAAATCGTCCGTAACTTTTGATTTAGAGCTCAGAATGACACGAATCCAATGCCCACGTTAAGCAAGCACGATTTGCTATATTTTGACAAAATTTAAGATAGAAATAAAGATAACAAAGCATCCAACTAATCCAATCTATCCAAACAACTTAATTCCATGCTTTATGCTTCATTTATAAGATTTTACTCAATGAGCACCAATGATCAGTTTAAAATAATCATATTAACTGGCTGATAACCTTGACATGTTTGTAGTAAATCGTTCGTAATTTTTAATTTTGAGGTCAGAATGACAAGAATCCAATGGCCATGTTAAGATAGATAAATTTTCTATATTTTGACATCATTTGAGACAGAAATAGAGACGACAAAGCATCCAAGTAATCCATTCTATCCCAAACTGCGTGATGCCATGCTTTATACTTCATTTATAATCCTTTACTCAATTTGCACCAATGCTGAGTTTAGAATGGTCACTTTAACTGGCCGATCAACTTGACATGTCCGCACTAAATCGTCTGTAACTTTTGATTTAGAGCTCAGAATGACACGAAACCAATGCCCGCGATAAGCTAGCTCAATTTTCTATTTTGCAAAAAAATTTGAGACAGAAATAGATACGAAAAACAGTCCAAGTAATCCAATCTATCCCAAACTGGGTGATGCCATGCATTATTTTTCATTTATAAGCTTTTACTGGCTGATCAACTTTTTACTGGCCGATAAACTTTTCATGTCTGCACTAAATCATCCATAACTTTTGGTTTATAGCTCAAAATGACACGAATCCAATGCGCACATTAAGCTAGTTCAATTTTCTATATTTTGATAAAACTTGACACAGAACTAGATAAGATAGAGCGTCCAAGTAATCTAATCTATCTCAAACTGCGTGATGCCATGCATTATGCTTCATTTATAAACCTTTACTAAATGAGCACCAATGAACAATTTAGAATGATCACTTTAAGTGGCCGATCAACTTGACATTTCTGCACTAAATCATCCGTAACTTTTGATTTAGAGCTCCGAAACACACGAATCCAATGCCCACGTTAATGTAGCTCAATTTTCAATTTTGAAACAAAATTTGAGATAGAACTAGATACTATAAAGCGTCCAAGTAATGCAATCTATCAAAAATTGTGTGATGCCATGCATTATGCTTCATTTATAAGCCTTTACTCAATGAGCACCAATAATCAGTTTAGAATAATCACTTTAAATGGCCTATCAAATTGACATGTCCTCGCTAAATCATCCGTCTCTTTTGATTTATAGCTCAGAATGACACGAATCCATTGCCCACATTAAGCTAGTTCAATTTTCAAAATTGTGATAAAATTTGAGGCAGAACTAGATACGACAAAGCGTCCAACTAATCCAATCTATCCAAACTACTTGATGCCATTCTTTATGCTTCATTTATAAAGCTTTCCTAAATGAGCACCAATGGTTAGTTTAGAATGACCACTTTAACAGGCCGATCAACTTGACATATCCACACTAATCGTCCGTAACTTTTGATTTATAGCTCCGAATGACACGAATCCAATGCCCACATTAATCTTGTTCAATTTTCTATATTGTGACAAAATTTTAAACAAAATTAGATACGACAAAGTGTCCAAGTAATCTAATCTATCCCAAACCATGTGATGCCATGCATTATGCTTCATTTATAAGCCTTTACTCAATGAGCACCAATGGTAAGTTTAGAATGATCACCATAACTGGCCGATCAATTTGACATGTCCGCACTAAATCGTCCGTAACATTTCATTTAGAGCTCAGAAACACACGAATCCAATGCCCATGTTAAGCTAGTTCAATTTTCTATATTGTATCAAATTTTGAGAAAAAAATCGATACGTCAAAGCGTCCAAGTAATCCTATCTATCAAAAACTGTGTGATGCCATGCATTATGATTCATTTATAAGCCTTTACTCAATGAGCAACGGTTATCAGTTTAGAATGATCAATTTAACTGGTCGATCAACTTGACATGTCCACACTAAATCGTCCGTAACTTTTGATTTAGAGCTCATAATATCACGAATCCAATGCCCACGTTAAGCTAGCTCAATTTTCAATATTGTAACAAAATTTGAGAGAAAAATAGATATGACAAAGTGTCCAAGTAATCCAATATATCCAAAACTGTGTGATGCCAGGACACCAGGCTGGCCGACCAGGGAGCTTGCCCGAGACAGCCGGGCCATTTGGCATGTCTGCCGGCCCAAGCGGTACCGCCGTACCTTCGACCAACAGGACCAGACCAATCAACATTGCCGGCGGAGAGGCCCAAACCTCCGGCCCAACTGGAGGTGATGTGGATGACACCGCCGGCGCCATTGGTGATGCCGCCGGCTCTGGAATCAACTTGGCTGGCTCAGAAGACATTCCGGCCAGTACCTCACACAGTCCAGCCGATACAGCCAATCCAGCCGAGTACACGGGCATTTCAACATATACAGAAGAAGACTCGGACCAGATAAGCTACCAGCTTCAGGACATGCATCTAGAGGAAGTCTCTACACCAGTGGTGCCACCAGGAGCAATGACAAGGAGCAGGTCAAGGGCACTCTTCCACAAATTCAGCTTATGGGTTGACAAGCTGTAGAGGATGATCGACAAAGGACATTGGGCCAGAACTGCAAAGAAGAGTCCAAAGGCTTCACAACAATGCAAGGGACTTCAGAGACTTGGGCTTTAGTGGCAAGAGAGGTCAGGGCCCAAAGATTCCTAACCCTACTACAAGTCAAAGACTATGAGCAAGGCGCGTGCATGACACAAGGACGGCCACCTTCCATTTCTTGGCCGTGAGGTAAGAAAGGTAAGTTTTCAAATTGGATATTTGCCTCTTTATGTTTTGCAGGGTAGGATTTAGATTATTTACATTTTTGAGTCAAAGACATTTTAGGAATAGATCATTTTTTGGTTATACACTTTTGTACGTTTTCCATTTGTGCACTTTTGTAAATTTTCCATTTTTTTCTTGAGTCAACCCTAGAAGGTCAAGCTGTCGAGCATATTAATAAGACTCCTTCCAGCATTGTATGTTCGACAACCTTTTTGATAATTAATAAAGATCGAATTTTCTTTAAACAAGTTATTCTCTCAAGAGACTTGTGCACTTAGAACCTAGTTGAGACCAGCCCTCCTACCTCTAAGTTTGTGATTTATCACGAGGTTCATCACCCCTCGTGTGGTTCACTTCACCCTTCCATATTTTACCAACCAGAAAACCCCCATCCAGAAGCCTAAGGTTGAGTTTCTCACCTAATCTTCTCCAAACAGCCCACGCGCATCCAAGCCTTGAATCGTGGCTTGTATCATTTTGGTATTAGAGCTTAAAGCTCCTAAACCAGGTTGTTTCTATCCTTTAACTAGTTTTGTTTTTTAGTTCTTGCATTAGTTTAAGTCGCATTCAAGAAAAATAAAAAAAATAACATCAAACTCCAAACCGAGTGCATCTAGCTTCTACGTGTATCACTAGGGCTTAGATTCATTTTTGCGCAATTTTTGACTTTCCTTTTTGATAGAATCATATTTTCCATTATTATTAAGTTAAATTTAAAAAGAAAAGAAAAATAAAATAGAAAAATACCAAAAAGAATTCGACCAAAAAAGAGCTAGCACAAGTTGTAGGAAGTTTCCATTTTTCTAAACTTTCCATTTTTCAGGTTTTTCCTTTTTCTCAATTTTTTCCTTTTTGCAAATTCGAATTCCCCTATAAAAGAAAATCCTCATAAACCACTTAGGAGACAAATAACTTGTGTTTCTTTCTTGTAGCAGAATGGCATATGAGAATGGCAGAAGACAAATAATTTTTTCCTTTTTGCAAAATCGAATTCCCCTATAAAAGAAAATCCTCCTAATCCACTTAGGAGGCAAATAACTTGTGTTTCTTTCTTGTAGCAGAATGGCAGAAGAGAATAGAGATGCAGCCGAGGCCATGATGGCCATGTTCACCACCCTCCAAACGCAACTCGCATCAATAGCCGAGAGGTTGGAGCACGTGGAGAAGCCTGTGAGATTCCAGGCCATAAGGCACGTGAGAGCTGAGCAAGACCGTGCTGAGGGTCCTGAGCACCTTAGGACAAAGCACGAACAGGAGCAGCCCCAGCCAGATGGAGATGAGGACGCACAACCTCATAACTATCACCATAGGCCGAGAGGACCTCCACGGCAACCAGAGGCAGAAGGTGATGGCTTCGAGCCATATGGACATCACCAGAGACCAAGGATGCCTCCTAGATATCATGAGGATGGAGATGAACACGCCTACAACCGGGTAACTCATCCTGATGTTAAGCTAACACCTCCGAGTTTTGCAGGAAAAGTAGACCCCGAAGCCTATCTTGATTGGGAGAGGAGGATGGACCACATCTTCGATCACTACAACCAACCAGGCCCTAGGAGAGTCTCCATGGCAGTAGCACAACTCACGGACAATGCCCTTATCTGGTGGGATCGTGAGGTATCTGACCGAAAGAGGAAAAGATTGAGGCCCGTAGACTCATGGGTCGACATGAAAGACCTCATGAGACAAAGGTTTGTTCCACCTTATTTTCATAGAGATTTGCAACGACGTTTTCGTACTCTTAAGCAGGGTACCAGATCAGTAGAGGAGTACTATGAAGAGTTTGAGAGACTAAGGAACAGGCTGGAGCTCAATGACGATGAGGAAGCTTTGATGGCACAGTTCTTGGATGGACTACAAGAGAGAATCAGCCGCAAGGTCGAAAGGCAAATCTACAATGACTTCAAGGACTTGTTCCACCTATCTGTCCAGGCTGAGCAGCACAATAAATGTAAGAGCCAAGACATCCGCAGCAATCCTAAGACGCCTTGGGCACCAAGCAACATTCCCAAGCCCGTAGACAAAGGCAAAAGCAAAGAGATCGAGTCAAGGTTCAAGAGCAAGCCCCCTGAGCCAACCCCTGACCAAAGAGAGCGTAGTAAGTCCTCTAACCCTCAAAGATCACGTGACATCACTTGTTTCAAGTGTAGGGGTCGCGGACACATCTCAAGGGAGTGCCCAAACAACCGGTTCATGCTGATTACGGAGGTTGGAGAGTATGAATCCCAAGATGAAGAAGACTATGAACCATAAGGAGAATACGGTGACATTGAGTACCCTGATGTGGGGGAAGTGCTGGTCACTAGACGAATTCTCAGTGCAATGGTGGATTCTTCAGAGACCATCCAGAGGGAGAACATCTTCCACAGCCGTTGCACCATCAAGGGCAAGGTATGTAACCTCATCATAGATGGTGGTTCTTGCACTAACATTGCTAGTGCGTACATGGTTGATAAGCTAGGTCTAGAGAAGACAAGGCACCCTCGACCATATAGACTGAGATGGCTCGATGACAAAGTGGAGCTCAAGATCCATCATCCCCTCCCTCTTCAGTAGGTTTTGTCCTCAAAACTGGTTCATCTGCATGGAAATGGGCTAAGTCAGTTACGTTGAACATGTTGGACACATTAAACTCACCTGGGAGCTCGATCCGGTAGGCGTTGTTGTTGATCCTCTCAAGCACTCTGAATGGTCCAGCTCCTCTTGGTGCTAGCTTGGAACTCCTTAGGTTTGGGAACCTCTCCTGCCGTAGGTGTAGCCACACCCAATTGCCTGGTTGAAAGATCACCTCCTTTCTTCCCTTGTTGGCATGAGTCACATACTATCCGGTCCTCTTCTCCAAGTTTTCTGCTACCTTCTGGTGTATCTTCCTTACGAACTCTGCCTTGGATGCTCCGTTGAGGTGGTCATCTCAGCTGGTGGCAGTGGCGTTTGCTCCAATGGGGTGAGAGGGTTGAAGCCATATACTACTTCAAATGGTGTCTTCTTGGTTGCTGAGTGCACGGCTCGGTTGTAAGCAAACTCTATGAATGGCAGGCACTCCACCCAAGTCTTTAGGTTCTTCCCTAGTGTAGTCCTGAGAAGAGTTGATATTGTCCTGTTGACAACTTCAGTTTGGCCATCGGTTTGAGGATGGCAGGTGGTAGAGAAGAGTAGCTTCGTTCCTAGCTTCCTCCAAAGGGTCCTCCAGAAATGGCTGAGGAACTTGGTGTCCATGTCTGATACGATGATTCTTGGTACTCCATGAAGCCGTACTATCTCCCTGAAAAACAGCTCGGCTGTTTGCGTGGCATCATTGACATTGGCACACGGAATGAATTGTGCCATCTTGGAGAATCTGTCCACCACTACAAAGATTGCATCTTTGTGGTTGATCTTGGGCAGTCCTAGAACGAAGTCCATTGAGATGTCCACCCATGGATGTGTAGGTATGGGCAGTGGGAGATACAACCCATGAGGTTGCACTTGGGACTTTGCCTTCTTGCAAGTGACGCACCTTGCACAATGAGTTTCTACTGTCTTCTTGATGTGTGGCCAGTAGAAGTGCTCCTTGACCACTGCTAGAGTCTTGTCGACACCAAAGTGGCCCATGAGTCCTCCTCCATGAGCTTCACGGATGATAAGCTCCCTTAATGATCCTTGTGGTATGCACAGCCTTCTTTCTCGGAACAAGAATCCCTCATGGATGTAGAACTTGCCATGACTCCCTGTGCCACACTCCTTGTAGCTCTCATAAAAGTCAGGATCATCCTTGTATTGGTCCTTGATGTGCTCGAACCTGAGGACCTTGCCTCCATGGTGGATATCAAGGCAAACCTCCTTGATAGTGCATCAGCTACCACATTATCTTTGCCCTTCTTGTACTTGATGACGTATGGGAAGGTCTCTATGAACTCCATCCACCTGGCATGTCTCCTCTTGAGATTGGTTTGCCCTATGAGGTGTTTGAGAGTCTCGTGATCAGTGTGGATCACAAACTCCTTGGACAGCAAGTAATGCTGCCAAGTCTCCAATGCTCGGACAAGGGCATAAAGCTCCTTGTCATAAGTGGGGGTAGTTCAGTGAGGCACCACCTAGCTTCTCACTGAAGTATGCCACTGGTCTCCCTCCTTGGGTTAGCACTGCTCCTATGCCTATTCAAGAGGCATCA
The DNA here is from genome assembly GCA_018901935.1 of Pugionium cornutum. Lineage (NCBI taxonomy): Eukaryota > Viridiplantae > Streptophyta > Magnoliopsida > Brassicales > Brassicaceae > Pugionium > Pugionium cornutum. The sequence continues at coordinate 20,185,646 of CM032163.1, read as the reverse complement.
CACTCCACTTCAAACGTCTTGTTGAAGTCGGGCAGGACTAGCACTGGTGCATGTGTAAGGCTATCCTTCAAGGCCTGGAATGCCTTCTCCTCAACTTCTCCCCAGCTGAATCCCACGTTCTTCTTCACTACTGCCGTCAACGGTGAGGCATTACTGCTGAAGTTGGGCACGAATCTCCTATAGAAGCTGGCCAGTCCGTGGAAGCTCCTTACTTGGCTGATGTTGCCTGGTGTTGCCCATTCTTGTATGGCTCGAATATTCTCTTCATCAATCTGTAGGCCCTGTGAACTTACAACAAAACCTAAAAAGACAAGTTTATCAGTACAAAAGATGCACTTCTTGAGATTGGCATAAAGCTCTTCTTGTCAAAGGGTTTTAAGTACCATCTCAAGATATGTGAGGTGTTCCCGTAGGCACTTACTATAAACTAATATATCATCAAAGTAAACCACTACAAACTTACTGATGTACGCCCTAAGAACTTGGTTCATAAGGCGCATGAAGGTGCTTGGGGCATTAGTCAAGGCGAATGGCATGACTGTCCACTCGTATAGCCCTTGCTTTGTCTTGAAAACAGTCTTCCATTCATCACCTTCCTTCATCCTGACCTGGTGGTATCCACTCTTGAGGTCTATCTTGGAGAAGACCGTGGCTCCACTCAGCTCATCTAGCATGTCATCCAGCCGTGGTATTGGATGCCGGTACTTGACAGTGATGTTGTTGATTGCTCGGCAGTCCACGCACATTCGCCAAGTCCCATCCTTCTTGGGCACTAGTAGCACTGGTACGGCACATGGACTGAGGCTCTCTCGAACATAGCCTTTCTCCAGGAGCTCCTTGACTTGCTTCTCAAGCTCCTTGGACTCCTCTGGACTCATCCGGTAGGCTGGCCGGTTGGGCAGGGCTGCTCCGGGCACTAGATCGATCTGGTGTTCTATGCCACGTAAAGGAGGCAAGCCTGCTGGTATCTCCTCTGGAAACACATCCTGGAACTTGTTGAGGAGGGTTGCTACTTCAGGAGGTAGCTCTACCTGTTCCTGTTCTATACTCAAGATTTCTTTGAAGACCATTAGTAACATTAAATCCTTCGAGGCTAAAGCTCTCCGGACATGGCTTGGTTGAATAAGAAAATTAGACTTGATAAGTTTCTTTTCCTTACTCATTTGGAGTTGTAGCTAGTGTACCTGGGCAGGTGTAAGGGGAGCCAAGCTGACCTTTCTTTTGTCATGCACAAAAGTGTAGAGATTGGTTCGGCCATCATGTCTGGTCTCTTTGTCAAACTGTCATGGTCTTCCTAGCAGAAGATGGCCAGCTTGCATGGGCACCACGTCGCACACGACTTGGTCTTGGTACTTGCCCACACTGAATGGCACAGTGACCTGCTCATGGATCTTGAGCTCCACTTTGTCATCGAGCCATCTCAGTCTATATGGTCGAGGATGCCTTGTCTTCTCTAGACCTAGCTTATCAACCATATATGCACTAGCAACGTTAGTGCAAGAACCACCATCTATGATGAGGTTACATACCTTGCCCTTGATGGTGCAACGGCTGTGGAAGATGTTCTCCCTTTGGATGGTCTCTGAAGGATCCACCATTGCACTGAGGATGCGTCTAGTGACCAGCACTTCCCCACATCAGGGTACTCAATGTCACCATATTCCTCTTCTGGTTCATAGTCCTCTTCATCTTGGGACTCATATTCTCCAGCCTCCGTAATCAGCATGACCCAGTTGTTTGGGCACTCCCTTGAGATGTGTCCACGACCCCTACACTTGAAACAAGTGATGTCACGTGATCTCTGAGGGTTAGAAGACTTACTAGGCTCTCTCTGGTCACGGGTGGGTTCAGGAGGCTTGCTCTTGAACCTTGACTCGATCTCTATGCTCTTGCCTTTGTCTACGGGATTGGGAATATTGCCTGGTGCCCAAGGCGTCTTAGGCTTGCTGCGGATGTCTTGGCTCTTACGTTTGATGTGCTGCTCAGCCTGGACAGATAGGTTGAACAAGTCCTTGAAGTCATTGTAGATTTGCCTTTCCACCTTGCCGCTGATCCTTTCTTGGAGTCCATCCAAGAATTGTGCCATCAATGCTTCTTCATCATCATTGAGCTCCAATCTGTTCCTTAGCTTCTCGAACTCTTCATAGTACTCCTCTACTGATCTGGTACCCTGCTTAAGAGTACGAAAAAGACGTTGCAAGTCCCTATGAAAGTAAGGTGGAACAAACCTTTGTCGCATGACATCCTTCATGTCGACCCATGAGTCTATGGGCCTCATTCTTTTCCTCCTTCTGTCAGATACCTCACGATCCCACCATATGAGGGCATTGTCTGTGAGTTGTGCTACTGCCATTGAGACTCTCCTAGGCCCTGGTTGGTTGTAATGATCAAAGATATGATCCATCCTTCTCTCCCAATCTAGGTAAGCCTTGGGGTCTACTTTTCCTGCAAAACTTGGAAGAGTTAGCTTAACATCAGGATGAGTTACCCGGTTGTAGGCGTGTTCATCTCCATCCTCATGATGTTTAGGAGGCAGCCTTGGTCTCTGGTGAAGACCATATGGCTCGAAGCCATCATCCTCTGCCTCTGGTTGCCGTGGAGGTCCTCTCGGCCTATGGTGATAGTTATGAGGTTGTGTGTCCTCATCTCCCTCTGGCTGGGGCTCCTCCTGTTCGTGCCGTGTCCTAAGGTGCTCAGAACCCTCAGGACGGTCTTGCTCAGCTCTCACGTGCCTTATGGCCTGGAATCTCACAGGCCTCTCCACGCGCTCCAATCTCTCGCCTATGGATGCGAGTTGCGTTTGGAGGGTGGTGAACATGGCCATCATGGCTTCGGTTGCTTCTCTATTTTCTTCTGCCATTGCGTGCTACAAGGAAAGAAGACAAGTTATGATACTCCTAAATTGTTAGGAGGGTTTTTCTTTATAAAGGGATTCGAAAAAAATGCAAAAAGGAAAGTTCTAAGGAATGGAAAATTCGAAAATATGGAGATTTGAATAAAAGGAAATTTTCTTGACAACTATTGCTAGCTGTTCAATTCGTAATCTTTTGGTATTTTTCCTATTTTCTTTTCTTTTCTTTTTCTTTTCTTTTAATTTAACTTAAAAATAATAGAAATATGATTCTAACAAAAAGGAAAGTCGAATATAGCAATGCAAGAATGATTCTAGAACCTAGTGATGCACGTAGGAACTAGATGCACTCGGTATGAACTTAGATGTTTTTTTTTTGATTTTCTGGAATGAAACTTAAGCTAATGCAAGAACAAGAAACAAGACAAGCTAAAGGATAGAAACGACCTGGTTTAGGAGCTTTAAGCTCTGATACCAAAATGATACAAGCCTCGATTCAAGGCTTATATGTGCGTGGGCTGTTTGGAGAAGGTTAGGTGAGAAACTCGACCTTAGACTTCTTGGATAGGGGTTTTTGGGTTGGTATTTGATGGAAGGGTGAAGTGAACCACACGAGGGGTGATGAAACTCGTGATAAATCACAAACTTAGAGCTAGGAGGGCTGGTCTGAACTAGGTTCTAAGTGCACAAGATTCTTGAGAGAAAACTTGTAAGAAAATTCGATCTTTATTAATTAGCAAAAAGGTTGTCGAACTACAATGCTGGAAGGAGCCTTATTAATATGCTCGACAGCTTGACCATCTAGGTTCGACTCAAAGAAAGAAAAGGAAAGATTACAAAAGTGCACAATTGGAAAATATACAAAAGTGCATAACCGAAGAAGGACCTATTTCTAAAATGTCTTTGACTCCAGAAATGTAAATATTCTAGATCCTACCCTGCAAAACAGAAAGAGGCAAATATTTTTATTGAAAACTTACCTTACTTACCTCACGGCCAAGAAATGGAAGGTGGCCGTCCTTGTGGCATGCACGCGCCTTGCTCCTAGTCTTCGACTTGGAGTAGGGTTAGGAATCTTTGGGCCCTGACCTCTCTTGCCACTAAAGCCCAAGTCTCTGATGTCCCTTGTGTTGTTGAAAAGCCTTTGGACTCTTCCTTGCACTTCTGGCCCATTTTCCTTAGCCGATCTTCCTCTAGGAGCTTGTCGACCCATAAGCTGAATTTGTGGAAGAGTGCCCTTGATCTGCTTCTTGTCATTGCTCCTTGAGGTACCACTGGTGTAGAGACTTCCTCTAGGTGCATGTCCTGGATCTGGTAGCTCATCTGGTCTGAGTCTTCTTGTGTAGAAGTGTAAATGCGCGTGTACTCGGCTGGATCAGCTGTACCGGCTGGATCGTGCGAGGTACTGGCCGGAATGACTTCAGGACCGGCCAAGTTGATCCCGGAGTTGGTGGCATCACCAAGGGGACCGGCGGTGTCATCCACGTCGCCACCAAGTGTGCCGGAAGCTTGGGCCACTCCGCCGGCAATGCTGACCAGTCTGGTCCCATTGGTCGAGGGTCCGCCGGTACTGCTTGGTCCGGCAGACGTGCCAAATGGCCCGGCTGTCTCGGGCAAGCTTCCTGGTCGGCCAGTCTGGTCTCCTCGCTGGATCAAAATGGCCGACCAGAAGGCCTGCCTGAGATAGCCGGGCCATTTTACGAGTCTGCGGGGCTAAGCGGTACTGCAGGCCAGATGATCAGCCAGGCCGGGCCAACCAACTTCACCAGCGAAGAGGCCCAAACCTCCGGCCCAATTGCGGCGACGTGACTAACACCGCCGCCCCAGCTGGTGATGCCGCTAGCCCACCAATCACTCTGGCCGGCCCCGATTACAACTCGGCCAGCTCAACACATGGCCAAGCCGGCTCAAGCGATCACATGGCCAATTCAAGCTCTAAGCAAGGATACTAGGACATTTTTATAGGCATGGCCGATCAACTTGACATCTCTGCACTAGATGATCGTCGGAAACGTTTGATTTAGAGATCAGAATGACACAAATCCAATGCCTTCATTAAGCTAGCTCAAGTTTCTATATTTATAAAAAATTTGCGACAAAAAGAGAGACGAGAAAGCGTTGAAGTCATCCAAGTCCTCCAATCTATCCCAAACTGCGTGATGCCATGCTTTATGCTTCATTTATAAATCTTTTCTTAATGAGCACCAATGATCAGTTTAGAACGATCTTTTTAACAGGCCGATCAACTTGACATGTCCACACTAAATCGTCCTTAACTTTTTTATTGAGATTTCAAAATTACACAAATCCAATGCCCACATTAAGCTAGCTCAATTTTCTATATTGTAACAAAATTTGAGACAGAAATAGATACGACAGAGCGTCCAAGTAATCCAATCTATCGAAAATTGTGTGTTTCCATGCATGCTTCATTTATAACCCTTTACTCAATGAGAACCTATCTATCCCAAACTGTGTGATGCCATGCATTATGATTCATTTATAAGCTTTTACGCAATGACTACCAATGATCAGTTTAGAATGATCAATTTAACTGGCTGATCAACTTGACATGTCCACACTAAATCCTCCGTAACTTTTGATTTATGGCTGAGAATGACATGAATCCATTGCCCACGATAAGCTAGCTCAATTTTCTATATTGTAACAAAATTTGAGATAAAAATAGATATGAAAAAGCGTCCAAGTAATCTAATCTATCCAAAACTGTGTGATGCCATGCATTATGCTTCATTTATAAGCCTTTACTCAATGAGCACCCATGTTAGCTTCGAATTATCATATTGACTGGCCGATCAAATTGACATGTCCGCACTAAATTGTTCATAAATTTTGATTTAGGGCTCCGTATGAAACAAATCCATTTCCCATGTTTAAGTAGCAAAATTTTCTATATTTTTGACAAAATTTGAAACAAAAATACATGACAAAGCCTCCAAGTAATCAATCTATCCCAAACTGCGTGATGTCATGATTTATGCTTCATTTATAAGCTTTTACTTAATGAGCACCAAGGATCAGTTAAGAATTATAACTTTAACGGGCTGATCAACTTGACATGTCCGCCTTAAATCCATATGTATCTTTCGATTTAGAGCTCAGAAACACACGAATCCAATGCCCACGTTAAACTAGCTTAATTTTCTATATAGTAATAAAATTTGAGATAGAAATAGATATGACAAATCGTCCAATTAATCTAATATATCCAAAACTGTGTGATGTCATATATTATGCTTCAATTATAAGCCTTTACTCAATGAGCACCACTGATCAGCTTAGAGAATGATCAGTTTAACTGGCCGGTCAATTTTACATGTCCGCACTAAATCGTCAGTAACATTTGATTTAGAGCTCAAAATGACACAAATCCAATGCCCACGTTAAGCTAGCTCAATTTTCTATATTTTTGAAAAATTTGAGATAGAAATAAAGACAAAAAAGCGTCCCAGTAATCCAATCTATCCCAAACTACCTGATGACATGCTTTATGTTTCATTTATAAGCCTTTAGTTAATGAGTAGCAATGTTTAGTTTAGAATGATCACTTTAACTAGCCAATCAACTTGACATAACTTCAATAAATTGTCCTTAACTTTTGGTCTAGAGCTCAAAATGATAGGAATCCAATGCCCACATTAATATAGCTCAATTTTCTACATTGTAACAAAATTTGAGACAAAAATAGATACGACAAAGCTTCCAATTAATCCAATCTGTCGAAAACTGTGTGATCCCATGCACTATGCTTTATCTATATATGCCTTTACTCAATAGGCACCAATGATCAGTTTAGAATAATCATATTAACTAGCGGAACAACTTGACATGTCCGCTGTAAATGGTCCGTAACTTTTGGTTTTGAGCTCATAATAACACGAATCCAATACCCACGTTAAGCTATATACATTTTCTAAATTTTGACAAAATTTGAGACATAAGTAGAAACGATAAAGCGTCCAAGTAATCCAATCTATCCCAAACTGCGTGATGCCATTCTTTAGGCTTCATTTATAAGCCTTAGCTTAATGAGAACCAATGAACAATTTAGAATGATCACTTTAACAGGCCGATCAACTTTACATGTCCGCACTAAAGAATGCCTTGCCTAACCAGCCAGTATACCGGAGCAGCCTTGCATAACCGACCAGAATACCGGATGAGTCTAGAGGAGTCAAAGGAAGTTGAGAGGCAAGTTAAGGAGCTCCTGGCGAAAGGCAATGTAAGAGAGAGCCTCAGCACATGTGCTGCCCCAGTATTATTGGTCCCAAAGAAGGATGGGACTTGGCACATGTGCGTATACTGCCGGGCCATCAACAACATCACGGTCAACTACCGGCACTCCATACCCCGGTTGGATGATATGCTGGAAAAACTGAATGGAGCCATGGTTATGAGTACACCAGATCGTGTGGCCGGCCAGAAGATCAAAATCGCAGACCAGAAGGCCTGCCCGAGACAGCCGGGCCATTTGACGAGTCTGCCGGGCCAAGCGGTACCGCCGGCCCGATGATCAGCCAGGCCGGGCCAACCAGCTTCGCCAGCGAAGAGGCCCAAACTTCCAGCCCAATTGCGGCGACCTGACTAACACCGCCGGCCCAGCTGGTGATGCCGCTGGCCCACCAATCACTCTGGCATGCCCCGATTACAACTCGGCCAGCTCAACACACGGCCCAGCCAGCTCAAGCGATCACACGGCCAATTCAAGCTCTAAGCAAGGGTACTCAGACGTTTTTATAGGCATGGCCAATCAACTTGACGTGTCCGCACTAATTCGTCCTTAACTTTTTTTGAGAGTTCAAAATTACATAAATCCAATGCCCACGGTAAGCTAGCTCGATTTTCTATATTGTAACAAAACTTGAGACAGAAATAGATACGACAGAGCATCCAAGTAATCCAATCTATCAAAAATTGTGTGTTTCCATGCATGCTTCATTTATAAGCCTTTACTCAATGAGAACCAATCTATCCAAAACTATTTGATGCCATGCATTATGATTCATTTATAAGCTTTTACTCAATGAGCACCAATGACCACTTTAGAATGATTACTTTAACTGGCCGATCAACTTGACACGTCCACACTAAATCCTCCGTAACTTTTGATTTAGAGCTAAAAATGACACGAATACGATGCCCATGTTTATGCGAACCTCATAAGGAATGCACTTCTGGATGCGGTTGAGATAGGCTTTGCAATAGAATGAATCAAAATTCAATCTGTTCAAAGGTTTTGGATTGAAGGGTCACAAAGTAAATGTGGAAAGACTACTGATTTACCAAAGATAGTAGCTAAGATGTTACACACTAAGGCTACTAAATGTTGATTGAAGGTTACACACCAACAATCAGATTAAGAAGAGAATCACTCTCAAACTTAAGAAAAGAAGCTATTTTTATTTGAAAAGTTGAATGATGAAGTTTACAATTGAAAGCCCCTATTTATACTGTTAGGAGACGAAAATAGGAGGATCCTACAGCATTAAAATGGTTGAATTTACAAGGGAAGACTTGACCAAATACCTTGACTTTATTAACTTTTATTTTGACTATGAATATAGACAATTCCCCCCCCCCCTCCCCCCCTCCGATGCCCATGTTTATGCGAACCACATAAGGAATGCACTTCTGGATGCGGTTGAGATAGGCTTTGCAATAGAATGAATCAAAATTCAATCTGTTCAAAGGTTTTGGATTGAAGGGTCACAAAGTAAATGTGGAAAGACTACTGATTTACCAAAGATAGGAGCTTAGATGTTACACACTAAGGCTACTAAATGTTGATTGAAGGATATTACACACCAACAATCAGATTAAGAAGAGAATCACTCTCAAACTTAAGAGAAGAAGCTATTTTTATTTGAAAAGTTGAATGATGAAGTTTACAATTGAAAGCCCCTATTTATACTGTTAGGAGACGAAAATAGGAGGATCCTACAGCATTAAAATGGTTGAATTTACAAGGGAAGACTTGACCAAATACCTTGACTTTATTAACTTTTATTTTGACTATGAATATAGACAATTTCCCCCCCCCCCTTCCCTTGATGACGCCAATTTGTACCATTTTTAAGTGAAATCCTTTTTGATTGTAAGCAACAAATTGGGATGGTGGTAATGTGATTCATTTGCCTCATTAAAAACCTTACCATGAAAACCTAATGGGAGAAACCTTGGATAAGGGAAAAGAGTACAAATGGATCACATACCCATTTGTATGCTATCTTGAGCTTGTACTAAAATCAGAGTGCTTTTAGGCGCTTCTCTATCCAAGCCCAAGTGAAGTTTTTGTGCATTCTCCTTGTTGAGCATGCTGCTGATTGCGTCTTTGAGTTTATTTGCCTTGGCTCGGGTTAATGAAAAGCTCTTGGTAGTGCAAGAGCTTCTTCATGTTCCACTGGTTCATTCCTAGCCATGAGCTTCTCCTTCTGTGTGCTTTCCATGCTCGTATCATCCCCCTCCTCTTGAAAAGGATTTTACCTCAAATCTGGTTCATCTCAAATGAAAGGCACAAGATCATAAAAACTGAAGCTTGAACTCACATTATACTGACCTTGAAGATCAATTTTGTAGGCGTTGTTGCTGATCTTATGAACTATCTTGAAAGGTCCATAAATTCTAGGCATAATTTTGGATTTCGTTTCATCTGTAAATCTTTCTTTCCTCAAGTGAACCCACACGAGGTCTCCCACCTCAAATACTATTTCACATCTTCCTTGTTGGCCTTTCTTGCATATTGTTGGGTTCTGGCCTCAATATTCTTCCTTGCATTCTCATGGGTCTGTTTAACAATCTCAGCTTTTCTTTATCTATCAATACTAGCTCTTTCACTTAAAGGAGAAGGGGTTAGACACAAAGGAGATAAAGGATTGAAACCGTTCACAATTTGAAAAGGAGAATACTTAGAACCAGAATGTACATAATGGTTATTTGCAAATTCAGCATGTGGTAAGCATTCTTCCCATGTTCTAAGATTTCATTTGATTAATGCACGCAATAAACTAGACAATGTTCTATTAACTAATTCAGTTTGACCATCCTTTTGTGGGTGACATGTTGTAGAGAATACCAACTTAGTTCCTAACTTAGACCAAAGAGTTTTCCAAAAGTAACTCAAGAACTTAGTGTCTCTATCAGAAACTATGGGCCTGCATTCCATGCAAGTGAACTACCTCTTTAAAGAACAGATTGGCTATACGCAATGCATCATCAGTCTTGTGACACACTGTAAAATGAGCCATCTTAGAGAATCGATCAACCACAGAAAAGATAGAATCTTTCCTGTCTGAGTTCTAGGCAAACCAACCAAAAATTCCATTGATATGTCAATCCATGGATGAGTAGGAATGGGTAAAGGAGTGTACAAACCATGGGGTTTAACCTTAGACTTAGCCTCTTTGCATGTGGCACACCTTGCACAGATTGTTTCTACGTCTCTCTTCATGTGTGGCCAATGGAAATGATCTTTCATTATTTTAAGAGTTTTGGCAACTCCAAAATTCTCCATCAGTCCTCCTCCATGAGCTTTCCTAACTAAGAAGTCTCGAATAGAACACTTAGGAACACATAATCTATTATCATAAAATAGGAATCCTTCATGCCGATGGTATTTTCCTGAAGCAAACTTTCTGCTAGCAATGTACACGTCTTTAAATTGAGGATCAGTTTCATATAGATCTTTAAGTTTTTCAAAACCTAACAACTTAGCATCAAGAGTAGAGATTAAGGCATACCTACGTGACAATGCATCTGCCACAACATTCTCTTTATTTTGTTTGTATTTAATGACATACGGAAATGTTTCTATGAACTCAACCCACCGTGCATGCCTTTTGTTCAGCTTCTATTGGCCCTTTAAGTGTTTAAGTGACTCATGATCAGTGTGAATCACAAACTCCTTAGGCCATAAGTGGTGTTGCCAAGTTTGCAAATCACAGACCAAGGCATACAATTCCTTGTCGTAAGTTGGATAGTTGAGTGTGACTCCTCCAAGCTATAGGTTGATTATCCTGCATCAAAACAGCTCCAATACCTATACCAGAAGCATCACATTCTATCTCAAAAGCTTTAAGAAAATCAGGTAAAGATAGAAGAGGTGCATGTGTAAGCTTTTCTTTCAAAGTTTGGAATGAGCTTTCTTGAGCTTCTCCCCATTTGAATCCTACGTCTTTCTTGATCACTTCAGTAAGTGGGGTAGCAATAGTGCTTAAATCCTTGACAAAGCGTCTATAGAAGCCAGCTAGCCCATGTAAACTTCTCACTTCTCCTACTATTTTTGGACTTGGCCATTCCTTAATAGCTTTGACCTTCTCCTCATCAACCTTAATACCATCTGCACTTATAACAAAGCCTAGGAACACAATGTTATATGTACAAAAGTGTATTTCTTAAAATTGGCATATAGTTTTTCTTTTCTAAGAACACTTAGAACAGATGTCAAATGACTAGCATGCTGTTCTAGATTCTTGCTGTAGATTAAGATGTCATCAAAGTATAGTAGAACAAAGACTCCTGTGAATTCTCTAAGAAAATGATTCATCAACCTCATGAAAGTACTAGGTGCATTGGTTAACCCAAATGGCATGACTAACCATTCATATAATCCATGCTTAGTTTTAAATGCAGTTTTCCAATCATCCCCTTCCTTCATGCGTATTTGATGGTACCAACTCTTAAGATCTATCTTAGAAAAGATTCTGGAACCATGTAATTCATGAAGCATGTCATCTAACCTAGGGATTGGATGGTGATACTTTACCTCAATTTTGTTGATTGCTCTACAATCAATACGCATGCGCCAGCTGCCATATTTCTTTGGCACAAGTAGAACTGGCAAAGCACAAGGACTCATGCTCTCCCAGATGTAGCCCTTCTCCATTAGCTCATTAACTTGTCTTTGCAGCTCCTTAGTCTCAACGGGATTGGTTCTATTAGCTGGTTTATTTGGTAGTGAGGCTCCAGGTACAAAATCAATCAGATGTTCAATGCCTCTGATAAGTGGTAGCCCCTTTGGATTGTCTTCCGGAAAGACATCTTCATAATCCTACAAAATACAAGTCACTTCACTCGGTAATACTGGTGCAATGTTAGTTAAGCTCATAAGAGCTTCCTTGTAGATAAACAAAAGAACAGGTGTTTGTGAGAAGAGAACCTTCTCAACTCCACCAGTTCTCATAAAGAAACTCGAGTGTTTCTTGTTATTGTTCTCACAGCCTCTGTCACTTTTGGTGCTTATGGTTTCCTTTGAAGTTCCAGCTATTTTCCTTTGCTCCAACATAAGCTGATCTTGGTACACCTCCTGTGGTATCATAAGAAAAAGTGTGATCTTCTTACATTTGTGTTCAAATGAGTGCTGGTTAGTGTAACCATCATGAATGACCTTCCGATCAAACTGTCATGGTCTTCCAAGCAGAATGTGGGGCAGCCTCCATTGGTAAAACATCACAAAGGATCTCATTTTGATACTTGCCAATGGTTATAGGTACTTTGACTTGGCTGCTTACCTTCATTTCGCTAGACTCATTAAGCCATTGCAGCTTATAAGGCTTTGGGTGCTTGAACACTTCCAGACCTAACTTGTTTACCATAGTTCACTAGCCACATTAGTGTAGCTGCCTCCATCAATAATGATGCTGCAAACCTTTCCTTGGACGTGGCATCTTGAGTGAAATAGGTTCTCTCTTTGCTCATGTTCTTTGGTTTTGTTTTGTACGCTTAGGGTAAATAATGCTACTGCCATAGAAGGTTCAAGATGCTCTTCTGAAAAATCAGAAAAGACTTCTTCTTCCTTGGATTCTATTTCACCATTATCCAACAGAATCATATCTTCTTGTAGGTGCATTCATTCGCATAATGTCCTCTTCCTTGGCATTTGAAACACTTCACATCTCTTGTTCTAGTAGATGTAGTAGCTTCAGATTTTCCCTTGATATCTTGAGTGGTTGTTGAAAGTTTGGAATCAACTTTAGCGATCTGGTTTCCTTCCCTTTGGCAGCTACGCTTATTTTTAGCTGCTCCATAACTTGGCCTAGTATAACCTTTCCTTTTTAGATATTGTTCCACCAGTATAGCTTTGTGCAAAATTTCCTCTAGCTCCACATAATGTTCCAGCTCCATTCTATCTTGAATGTCACGGTTAAGGCCTCCTAAAAATCTTGCCATAGTAGCTTCTCTATCTTCTGAAATGTCTGCTCTGACCATGAGGGTTTCCAACTCCTGGTAATAGTCCTCAACACTTCGGCTTCCTTAATTGAGTCTCCTTAGCTTTTGGTGAAGTTCACGGTGGTAATTGCTGTGCAAACCTTTTCCTCATTATAGATTCATCTCAGCCCATGTTTCTACTGGATACTCACCATTACGTCTTCTGGAAGTGACAAATTGATCCCAGTAGCTGAGTGCATACTCATAAAACTCAGTAGCAGCTACGCGGACCTTATTGAGCTCGAAATAGTATTGGCAATCAATCACCAGCTCGATCTTCTTCTCCCATTCTAGGTAAGTGTCTGGATAATTTTTGCCATAAAATGATCGTATCTTAAGTTTACGACCTCCTAAGGTGTCATTAGGCGGACCCCTTTCTTCTCTTACATGCCTAGGCCTCCTTTGGGTTCTCCTACTCCCTTCACTGCCACGGCTATAATAGGCTTCTGTTTCTTCATTTTGGCCATGCCTAAAGGGATTCCTAGTTCTCCCTGGACCTCCTTCAGTTTTACTATTGTTCTGAACATGATCAAGCCGCAAATGAATGGCTTCCATCTCTATTTGTAATGCTTTCTTCATTTATGCTACTAGAGCCTCCATTAACAAGTTTGGTCCTTCTGAAGTTTGATTTCCTCCTGACATAACTACAAATACACATAACAAATGTGTTAAAAATACTTGTTCTGAAAAAAAATCGATGGAAGATGAAGAGTTGCGAGTGTGTTATTTTTAATCTGAAAATGAAATGGGTTGGGGTCGATTTTGATGTGATAAACTGATGTAATATTGGATAAAAAACAATGCAATTATATGAATATGTTTTTTCGATTAATCAACTGATGCAAATCAATACACATAAGCTGATGCAATCTAAGCAGATGGAAATGGAGAGATATAGAGATGAGGGATAGGGACAACTGATCAGAAGTGTGATGTGATACCAAATGATGCTAACCTCTCAAGGAATGCACTTATGGATGCAGTTGAGATAGGCTTTGCAATAGAATTAATCGACATTTAATCTGTTCAAAGGTTGTGGATTGAAAGATCACACAGTAGTTGTGGAAAGACTACTGATCTACCTAAGATAGTAGCTTAGATATTACACACTAAGACTATTAAATGTTGACTAAAGGATATTACACACCAACAATCAGATTAAGAAGATAATCACTCTCAAACTTAAGAAAAGAAGCTATTTTTATGTGAAAAGTTGAATGATGAAGTTTACAACTGAAACCCCCTATTTATACTGTTAGGAGGCGAAAATAGGAGGAGCCTACAACATTAAAATGGTTGAATTTACAAGGGAAGACTTGACCAAAGACCTTGACTTCATTAACTCTTATTTTGACTATGAATGTAGACACTTTTCTGCCCCTTGATGACACCAATTTGGACCATTTTTAAGTGAACTCCTTTTGATTTTAAGCAACAAATTGGGCTGGTTGTAATGTGATTCATTTGCCTCATTAAAAACCTTACCAAGAAAACCCAATGGAAAAAACTTGGATAAGGGAAAAAGAGTACAAATGGATCTCATACCCATTTGAATGCTGTCTTGAGCTTGTACTAAAATCAGAGTGCTTTTAGGCACTTCTCCATCCAAGCCCAAGTGAATTTTTTGTGCATTCTCCTTGTTGAGCATGCTGCTGATTGCTTCATTGAGTTTCTTGGCCTTGGCTCGGGTTATTGGTCCAACTTGTAGTGCAAGAGTTTCTTCATGTTCCACTAGTTCATTTCTAGCCATGAGCTTCTCCTTTTGTGTGCTTTCCATGCGCGTATGACATGTTAAGCTAACTCAATTTTCTATATTGTTACAAAATTTGAGACAAAGATAGATACGACAAAGCGTCCAAGTAATCCAGTACATCCCAAACTGCGTGATGCCATGCATTATTCTTCATTTATAAGTTTTTATTCAATGAGCACCAACGATCAACTTATAATGATCATTTTAATTGGACGATCAACTTGACATGTCTACACTAAATCATCCATAACTTTTGATTTATAGGTCTGAAAGACACGAATCCAATGTCCACATTAAGCTAATTTAATTTTCTATATTGTGAAAAAATTTGAAACAGAACTAGATACGACAAAGCATCCAGTTAATCCCATATAACCCAAATTGCGTGATGCCATGCATTATGCTTCCTTTATAAGCATTTACTCAATGAGCACCTATGATTAGTTTAGAATGATCAGTTTAACTGGCCGATCAACTTGACATGTCCATACTAAATCGTCCGTAACTTTTGTTTTAGAGCTCAGCATGATACGAATCCAATGCCCATGTAAAGATAGCTCAATTTTTTATATTTTGACAAAGTTTGAGACAGAAATATAGACTACAAAGCGTCTAAGTAATCCAATCTATTCAAACTACTTCCTGCCATGTTTATGGTTCATTTATAAGTCTTTACTTAATGAGCACTAATTATCTGTTTAGAATGATCACTTTAACTGCCACTCAACTTTACATGTCCGCAATAAATAATCCGTAACTTTTGATTTAGAGCTCAGAAGGAAACGAATCCAATGCCCATGTTAAACTAGCTCAATTTCCATATTTGTGACAAAATTTGATACAGAGATAGATATGACAAAGCATTGAAGTAACCCAATCCATACCAAACTGCGTGATGCCATGATATATTTTTCACTTATAAGCTCTTACTCAATGGGCACCTATGATCAGTTTATAATGATCATTTTAACTGGCCCATGAACTTGTCCTGTCAGCACTAAATCGTCCATAACTTTTGATTTAGAGCTTAGAAGGAAACGAATCCAATGCCCATGTTAAACTAGCTCAATTTCCATATTTATGACAAAATTTGATACAGAAATAGATACGACAAAGCATTGAAGTAACCCAATCCATCCCAAACTGCGTGATGCCATGATATATTTTTCACTTATAAGCTCTTACTCAATGGGCACCTATGATCAGTTTATAATGATCATTTTAACTGGCCGATTAACTTGTCCTGTCTACACTAAATCGTCCATAACTTTTGATTTACAGCTCAGAATGACACGAATCCAATGCTCACATTAAGCTAGTTCAATTTTCTATAGTTTGACAAATTTTGAAACCAAACTAGATACGAGAAAGGTTCCAAGTAATCCAATCTATCCCAAATTGCGTGTTGCCATGCATTATGCTTTATTTAAAAGCTTTTACTCAATGAGCACCAATGATCAGTTTAGAACGATCAGTTTAACTGGCCAATTAACTTGACATGTCCACACTAAATCGTCCGTAATTTTTATTTTAAAGCTCAGAATGATACGAATGACATGGCCATGTTAAGCTAGCTCAAGTTTCTATATTGTGACAAAATTGGAGACATAAATCGATACGACAAAGCGTCCAATTAACTCAGTCCATCCCAAATTACGTGATCCCATGCATTATTTTTCATTTATAACCCATTACTCAATGAGCACCAATGATTGGTTTAGAATGATCATTTTAACTAGACGATCAACTTGACATGTCTGCACTAAATCTTCCATAACTTTTGATTTATATATCAGAATGACACGAATCCTATACATACATTAAGCTATTTCAGTTTTCTATACTGTGACAGAAATTGAGACAAAAATAGATACGACAAAAATGTCTAAGTATTCCAATCTATCCCAAACTGCGTGATGCCATGCATTATGCTTCATTTATAAGCTTTTACTCAATGATCACCAATGATCAGTTTAGAATAATCATATTAACTGGCCGATCAACTTGACATGCCCACACTAAAACTTTTGATTTAGAGCTCATAATGACACGATTCCAATGCCCACATTAATCTAGCTCAATTTTCTAAATTTTGACAAAACTTTAGACAAAAATAGAGACAACAAAGCGTCCAAGTAATCCAATCTATCCAAACTACTTGCTGCCATACTCAATGCTTCATTTATAAGTCTTTACTTAACGAGTACCAATGATCTGTTGAGAATAATAACTTTAAATAGCCACTAAACTTGACATGTAAATCGTCTGTAACTTTCGATTTAGAGCTCAGAATGACACGTATCCATAGCCCACCTTAAGTTAGCTCAATTTTCTATATTTTGACAAAGCTTTAGACAAAATAGAGATGAAAAAGCATCCACGTAATCCTATATAACCCAAAATGTGTGATGCCATGCATTATGCTTCATTTATAAGCCTTTACCCAATGAGCACCAATGATCATTTTAGAATAATCATTTTAACTGGCTGATCAACTTGACATATCCGCACTAAATCGTCCATAGGTTTTGATTTAGAGCTCAGAAGGACACGAATCCGATGCCCACGTTAAGCTACCTCAATTTTCTATATTGTGAATAAATGTGAGACGGAAATAGATACGACATAGCGTCCAAGTAATCCAGTCCATCCCATACTGCATGATACCGTGCATTATTCTTCATCTATAAGCTTTTACTCAACGAGCACCAATGATCAGTTTAGAATGATAACTTTAACGGGCCGATATACTTGATATGTCTGCACTAAACCGTCCATAAATTTTGATTGATAGCTTAGAATGACACGAATCCAACGCCCATATTAAGCTAGTTGAATTTTCAATATTGTGACAAAATTTGAAACAGAACTAGATACGACAAATCGTCTAAGTAATCCAATATAACCCAAACTGTGTGATGCCATGCATTAGGCATCAGTTATAAGCTTTTACTCAATGAGCACTATGATCAGTTTAGAATTATCACTTTAACTTGCTGATCAACTTGACATGTCCGTACTAAATTGTCAGTAATTTTTGATTTAGAGCTCATAATGACACGAATCCAATGCCCACATTAATCTAGCTCTATTTTCTATATTGTGAAAAAAATTTGAGACAAAAACAGATACGACAAAGTTTCCAAGTAATCCAATCTATCCAAACTACTTGCTTCCATGCTCTACGCTTCATTTTATAAGCCTTTACTTAATGAGCACCAATTATCTGTTTAGTATGATCACTTTAACTGACCACCAACTTGAAATGTCCACACTAAATCGTCTGTAACTTCTGATTTAGAGCTCATAATGATACAAATCCAATGCCCACGTTAAGCTAGCTCAATTTTCTATATCGTAACAAAATTTGAGACAGAAATAAATACGAAAAAACATCCATGTAATCCAATCTATCCATAACTGTATGATGCCATGCATTATGCTTCATTTATAAGCCTTTACTCAATGATCACCAATTATCAATTTAGAATGATCACTTTAACTTGCCGATCAACTTGACATGTCCGCACTAACTTGTCCACAACTTTTTATTTAGAGTAAGAATAACACGAATCCGATACCCACGTTAAGCTAGCTCAATTTTCTATATTGTGACTAAATTTGACGTAGAAATAGATATGACATTGCATCCAAGAAATCCAGTCCATCCCACACAGCGTGATACCACACATTATTCTTCATTTTTAAGCTTTTACTCAACGAGCACCAATGAGCAGTTTAGAATGATCATTTTAACTGGCCGATCAAATTGACATGTCAACACTAAATCGTCCATAACTTTTGATTGATACCTCCGAATGACATGAATCCAATGCTCACATTAAGCTAGTTGAATTTTCTATATTATGAAAAAATTTGAAACAAAACTAGATACGATAAAGCGTCCAAGTAATCCAATATAACCCAAACTGTGTGATGCCATGCATTATGCTTCATTTATAATCCTTTAGTCAGTGAGCACCAATGATCAGTTTAAAATAATCTCTTAAAATGGCAGATCAACTTGACATTTACCCACTAAATTGTCTGTTATTTTTTATTTAGAGCTCAGAATGACACGAATTCAATGCCCATGTTAAGCTAGCTCAATTTTCTATATTGTGACAAAATTTGCGAAAGAAATAGAGATGAAGAAGCGTCCAAGTAATCCAATCTATCCAAACTACAATGTGCCATGCTTTATGCTTCATTTATAAGCATTACCCAATGAGCACCAATGAACAATTTAGAATGATTATTTTAACTGGCCGATCAACTTGACATGTCTGCACTATATCGTCTATAACTTTTGATTTATAGCTCTAAATGACACGAATCCAATGCCCACATTAAGCTAGTTCAATTTTTTATATTGTGACAAAATTTGAAACAGAACTAGATACAAAAAAGCGTCCAAGTAATCCAATATAACCCAAACTGTGTGATGGAATGCATTATACTTCATTTATAAGCTTTTACCCAATGAGCACCAATGATCAGTTTAAAATGATCATTTTAACGGGCCGATATACTTGATATGGCTGCACTAGATCGTCCATAAGTTTTGATTGATAGCTCAAAATGACAGGAATCCAACGACCACATTAAGCTAGTTCAATTTTCTATATTGTGACAAAATTTGAAACAGAACTAGATACGACAAATCATCTAAGTAATCCAATATAACCAAAACTTCGTGATGCCATGCATTATGCTTCAGTTATAAGCCTTTACTCAAGGAGTACCAATGATCAGTTTAGAATGATCACTTTAACTTGCTGATCAACTTGACATGTCCGCACTAAATCGTCCGTAAATTTTGATTTAGAGCTCATAATGACATGAATCCAATGCTCACGTTACTCTAGCTCTATTTTCTATATTGTGACAAAATTTGAGACAGAAATAGATACGACAAAACGTCCAAGTAATCCAATCTATCCAAACTACTTGCTGCCATGCTCTATGCTTCATTTATAAGCCTTACTTAATGAGCACCAATTATCTCTTTAGTATGATCACTTTAACTAACCACTCAACTTGAAATGTTCACACTAAATCATCCGTAACTTTTGATTTAGAGCTCCGAATGACACAAATCCAATGCCCACGTTAAGCTAGATCAATTTTCTATACTGTATCAAAATTTGAGACAGAATAGATACGAAAAAACATCCAAGTAATCCAATCTATCCATAACTGTGTGATGCCATGCATTATGCTTCATTTATAAGCCTTTACTCAATGATCACCGATGATCAATTTAGAATGATCACTTTAACTTGCCGTTCAACTTGACATGTCCACACAAACTTGTCCGCAACTTTTTATTTAGAGTAAGAATAACACGAATCCGATGCCAACGTTAATCTAGCTCAATTTTCTATATTGTGACCAAATTTGAGGCACAAATAGATACGACATGGCATCCAAGAAATCCAGTCCATCCCACACTACGTAATACCACACATTATTCTTCATTTTTAAACTTTTACACAACAAGCACCAATGACCAGTTTAGAATGATCATTTTAACTGGCATATATGCACTAAATCGTCCATAACTTTCGATTGATAGCTCAGAATGACACGAATCCAATGCCCACATTAAGCTATTTGAATTTTCTATATTGTTATAAAATTTAAAACAAAACTAGATACGATAAAGCGTCCAAGTAATCCAATATAACCCAAACTACGTGATGCCATGCATCATGCTTCATTTATAAGCCTTTAGTCAGTGAGCACCAATGATCAGTTTAAAATGATCTCTTAAAATGGCAGATCATTTTGACATGTACCCACTAAATTGTCCGTAATTTTTGATTTAGAGCTCAGAATGACACGAACTCAATGCCCACGTTAAGCTAGCTCAATTTTCTATATTGTGACAAAATTTGAGAAAGAAATAGAGACGAAAAAGCGTTCAAATAATCCAATCTATCCAAACTACAATGTGTCATGCTTTATGCTTCATTTATAAGTTTTACTCAATCAGCACCAATGATCAATTTAGAATGAACATTTTAACAGGCCGATCAACTTGACATGTTTGCACTATATCGTCTATAACTTTTGATTTATAGCTCTAAATGACACAAATCCAATGCCCACATTAAGCTAGTTCAATTTTCTATATTGTGACAAAATTTGAAACAAAACTAGATACGAAAAAGCGTCCAAGTAATCCAATATAACCCAAACTGCATGATGGAATGCATTATACTTCATTTATAAGCTTTTACTCAATGAGCACCAATTATCAGTATAGAATGATAACTTTAACTGGCCGATCAACTTGACATGTCCGCACAAAATCATCCGTAATTTTTGATTTAGTGCTCATAGTGACACGAATCCAATGCCCATGTTAAGCTAGCTCAATTTTCTATATTGTGACGAAATTTGAAACAGAAATAGATACGATAAAGCGTCCAAGTAATCCAATCTATCCAAAACTATATGATGCCATGCATTATGCTTCATTTATAAGCCTTTACTCAAAGAGCACCAATGATTAGTTTAGAATGATCATTTTAATTGGCCGATCAACTTGACATGTCTGAACTAAATCGTCCATAAGTTTTGATTTATATCTCAGAATGACCGGAATCCTATGCCCACATTAAGCTAGTTCAGTTTTCTTTACTATGATAGAAATTGAGACTAAACTAGATACGATAAAACGTCCAAATAATCCAATATATCCCAAACAGTGTGATGCCATGCATTATTCTTCATTTATAAGATTTTACTCAATGAGCACCAGTAATCAGTTCTGAATAATCATATTAACTGGCCGATCAACTTGACATGTCCACACTAAATCGTCCTTAACTTTTTATTTTGAGAAACTACGGGATGCCATGCATTATTCTTCATTTATAAGCTTCTACTCATTGAGCACCAATTATCAGTTTAGAATGATAATTTTAACTGGTCGATCTACTTGACATTTATGCCCTATATCGTCCAAAACTTTTTATTTATAGGTCAGAATGACACGAATCAATTGCCCAAATTAAGCTTGTTCAATTTTTTATATTGTGACAAAATATGAGACGGAACTTGATACAACAAAGAGTCAAAGTAATCCAATCTATCCCAAACAGCGTGATGCCATGCTCTATGCCTCATTTATAATCCTTTACTTAATGAGCACCAATGATCAGTTTAGAATGATCACTTTAACTCGTCGATCAACTTTACATGTCCGCACTAAATCGTCTGTATCTTTTGATTTGGAGCTCACAAACAAACGAATCCAATGCCCACGTTAATCTAGCTCAATTTTCTATAGTGTAACAAAATTTGAGACAAAAATAGATACGACAAAGCGTCCAAGTAATCCAATCTATCCAAAACTGTGTGATGCTATGCATTATGCTTCATTTATAAGCATTTACTCAATCAGCACCAATGATCAGTTTAGAATGATCACTTTCACTGGCCATTCAACTTAACATGTCTGCAGTAAATCATCCGTAACTTTTGATTTAGAGCTCAAAATAACACGAATCCAATGCTTACGTTAAGCTAGCTCAATTTTCTATACTATGACAACATTTGAGACTGAAATAGATACGATAAAGCGTCCAAGTAATATAGTATATCCGAAAATGCGTGATGCCTTGCATTATTTTTCATTTATAAGCTTTTAGTCAATGAACACCAATTATCAGTTTATAATGATAATTTAAACTGGCCGATCAACTTGACACGTCTACACTAAATCGTCCATAAATTTTGATTTGTAGCTAAGAATGACACGAATCCAATGCCCACATTAAGCTAGTTCAATGTTCTATAGTGTAACAAAATTTGAGACCAAAATAGATATGACAAAGCATCCAAGAAATAGATACGACAAAGCATCCAAGTAATCCAGTCAATCCCAAACTGCTTGATGCCATGCATTATTCTTCATTTATATGCTTTTACTCAATGACAACCAACGATCAGTTTAGAATTTTCATTTTAACATGCCGATCAACTTGAAATGTTTGCCCAATATCTTCCATAACTTTTGATTATAGGTTGGAATAACATGAATCAATTGCCCACATTAAGTTAGTTCAATTTTCTATAATGTGGCAAAATTTGAGATAGAACTAGATACGACAAAGCGTCCAAGTAATCCAATCTATCCCAAACTACGTGATGCCATGCATTATGCTTCATTTATAAGCATTTACTCAATGAGCACCAATGATCAGGTTAGAATGATCACTTTAACTGGCCGGTGAACTTGGCATATGCAAACTAAATCGTCCATAACTTTTGATTTAGAGCTCGGAAACAGAGGAATCCAATTCCCACGTTAAGCTAGCTAATTATTTTATGGGGTAACAAAATTTGAGACAAAAATAGATACTACAAAGCGTCCAAGTAATCCAATCTAACAAAACGATGTGATGCTATGTAGTATGCTTCATTTATAAGCGTTTACTCAATCAGCACCACTGATGAGTTTAGAATGATCACTTTCACTGGCCAATCAACTTGACATGTCCGCACTAAATCACCCGTAACTTTTTATTTAGAATTCAGAATGGCACAAGTCTAATGCTTACGCTAAGGTAACTCAATTTTCTATATTGTGACAAAATTTGAGACAGAAATAGATACAACAAAGCGTCCGAGTAATCCATTCAATCCCAAACTGCGTGATGCCATGCATTATTCTTCCATTTATAAGCTTTTACTCAATGAGCACCAATTATCAGTTTAGAATGATCACTTTAACTGGCCGATCAACTTGACATGTCTGCACTAAATCGTCCATAAATTTTGATTTGTAGCTCAGAATGACACAAATCCAATGCCCACATTGAGCTAGTTCAATTTTTTATAATGCGACAAAATTTGAGACAGAACTAAATACGAAAAAGCGTCCAAGTAATCCAACATATCCCAAATTGCATGATGCCATGCATTATGCTTTATTAGTAAGTCTTTACTTAATGAACACCAATGATGAATTTAGAATAATAATATCATCTTGCCGATCAACTTGACATGACCACACTAAATCGTCGTAACTTTTGAGTTAGAGCTCAGAATGACACGAATCTACTTCCCATGATAAACAAGCTCAATTTTCTATATTTTGACAAAAATTGAGAGAGAAATAGATACGACAAAGCGTCCAAATAATCCAATCTATCCTAAACTGCGTGATGTCATGCATTATTCTTCATTTATAAGTCTCTACTCAATCATCACCAATGATCAGTTTTGAATGATCACTTTAACTGGCCGATCAACTTGACATGTCCGTACTAAATCGTCCGTAACTTTTGATTTAGAGCTCAGAATGACAGGAATTAAATGACCTCATTGAGGTAGCTCAATTTTCTATATTGTGACAAAATTTGAGACAGAAATAGATACGTCAAAGCAACCAAGTAATCCAATCTATCCAAAACTCTGTGATACCATGCATTATGCTTCATTATAAGCCTTTACTCAATCATCACCATTGATCAATTTGGAATGATCACTTTAACTGGCCAATAAACTTGACATGTCCACACTAAATCGTACGTAACTTTTGATTTAGAGATCAGAATAACACGAATCCAATGTCCAAATTAAGCTTGCTCAATTTTCTATATTATGAGAAAATTTGAGACATAAATAGATACGACAAAGCGTCCAAGTAATCCAGTCCATCCGAAACTGCGGGATGACATGCATTATTCTTCATTTATAAGCTTTTCTTCAGTGATCACCAATTATCAGTTTAGAGTGATAATTTTAACTGGCCGGTCAACTTGACATGTATGTCCTATATTGTCCATAACTTTTTATTTATAGGTCAAAATGACACGAATCAATTGCCTAAATTAAGCTTGTTCAATTTTCTATATTGTGACAAAATTTGAGACGGAACTTGATACAACAAAGCACCAATGTAATACAATCTATCCCAAACTGTGTGATGCCATGCTTTATGCCTCATTTGAAAGCCTTTACTTAATGAGAACCAATGATCAGTTTAGAATGATCATTTTAACTCGCCGATCAACTTGACTGTCCACACTAAATCGTTTGTAAGTTTTGATATATAGCTCAGAAACACATGAATCCAATGCCCATGGTGTAACAAAATTTGAGACCGAAATAGATACGACAAAGCGTCCAAGTAATCCAATCTATCCAAAACTGTGAGATGCTATGCACTATGCTTCATTTATAAGCGTTTACTCAATCAGCAAAATAGATCAGTTTAGAATAATCACTTTCACATGCCGATCAACTTAACATGTTTCCACTAAATCATCCATTACTTTTGATTTATGGCTCAAAATGACACGAACCCAATGCCAACATTAAGCTACCTCAATTTTCTATAGTATAAAAAATTTGATACAGAAATAAATACAACAAAGCGTCCAAGTAATCCAATATATCAAAAACTGTGTGAAGCTATGCATTATGCTTCATTTATAAGCGTTTACTCAATCAGCACCAATGATCATTTTAGAATTATCACTTTCACTGGCCGATAAACTTGACATGACTGCACTAAATCATACGTAACTTTTGATTTTATAGCTTAGAATGACACGAATTAAATGCCCTCGTTAAGCTAGCTCAATTTTGTATATTTGGCAAAATTTGAGACACAAATAGATATGACGACGCATCCAAGTAATCCAATCCTTCCCAAAATGCGTGATGCGATGCATGATTTTTCATTTTATATGCTTTTACTCAATGAGCACCATTGATCAGTTTAGAATTATCGTTTTAACTGGCCGATCAACTTTTCATGTCTGCACTAAATCGTCCATAACTTTTGATTTATAGCTAAGAATGACGCGAATCCAATGCCTACATTAAGATAGTTCAATTTTCTCTATTGTGATAAAATTTATTATAGAACTAGATACGGCAAAGCGTCAAATTAATCCAATATATCCCAAATTCATTGATTCCATACTTTATGCCTCATTTATAAGCCTTTACTTAATGAGCACCAATGATCAGTTTAGTATGATCATCTTAACTTGCCGATCAACTTGACATGTCCGCACTAAATCGTCTGTAACTTTTGATTTAGAGCTCAGAAACATACGAATCCAATGCCCACGTTAAGATAGCTCAATTTTCTATAGTGTAGCAAAATTTGAGACAGAAGTAGATATGACAAAGCGTTCAAGTAATCCAATCTTTCCAAAACTGTGTGATGCTATTCATTATGCTTTGTTTATAAGTGTTTACTCAATCAGCACCAATGATCAGTTTAGAATGATCACTTTCACTGGCTGATCAACTAGATACTGGCTGATCAGTTTAGAATGATCACTTTCACTGGTTCATCAGTTTTTAATGTGGGCATTGAATGACACGAATCCAATGCCCATCTTAAGGTAGTTCAATTTTCTATATTCTGACAAAATTTGTGCCATAACTAGATACGACAAAGCGTCGAAGTAATCTAATCTATCCAAAACTGTGTGATGCCGTGCATTATGCTTCATTTATAAGCCTTTAATTAATGAGCACCAATGATTAGTTTTGAATGATCACTTTAACTGGCCAATCACTTGACATGTCTGCACTAAATCATCCGTAACTTTTGATTTAGAGCTCATAATGACACAAATCCAATACCCGCGTTAAGCTATCTCAGTTTTCTATTTTTTTACCCAATTTGAGATAGAAATAGAGAAGCCAAAGCGTCCAAGTAATCCAATCTATCTAAACTGCTTGATACCATGCAATATGTTTCATTTAAAAGCCATTAATTAATGGACACCAATTATCTGTATAGAATGATCATTTTAATTGGCCACTCAAATTGACATGTCCCCACTAAATCGTCCGTAACTTTTGATTTACAACTCAGTATGATACGAATCCAATGTGCATGTTCAGCTAGCTCAATTTTCTTCATTGTAACAAAATCTGAGACCAAAAATACGACACAACATCCAAGTAATCCAATCAATCCAAAGCTGTGTGATACCATGCATTATTCTTCATTTATAAGCCTTTACTCAATAAGCATCAATGATCAGTTTAACTGGCTGATCAACTTGACATGTCCGCACTAAATCGTCCGTTACTTTTGATTTTGAGCTCAGAATGACACGAATCCAAATCCCACATTAAGCTAGCTCAATTGTCTATTTTTTGACAAAATTTGAGACAGAAATATGGAGATGACAAAGCGTCCAAGTAATCCAATCTGTCCTAAACAACGTGATGCTATGCTTTATGCTTCATTTTTAAGCCTTTATTTAATGAGTACCATTGATCAGTTTAGAATGATCACTTTTACTAGCCAATCAACTTGACATGTCCACAGTAAATCGTCCGTAACTTTTGATTTAGAGCTCGGAATGACATGAATCCAGTGCTCACGTTAAGCTTGCTCAATTTTCTATATTGTGACAAAGTTTGAGACAGAAATAGTTACGACAGAGTGTCCAAGTAATCTAATCAATCCTAATCTGCGTGATGCCATGCATTATGTTTCATTTATATGCTTTTACTCAATGAGCACTAGTGATTAATTTAGAATTATCATTTTAACTGGCTGATAACCTTGTCTTGTCTGCACTAAATCGTCCAAAACTTTTGATTTATAGCTTAGAATGACACGAATCCAATGTCCACATTAGGTAGTTCAATTTTCTATATTCTGACAAAATTTGTGCTAGAACTAGATATGACAAAGCATCCAAGTAATCCAATCTATCCAAAACTGTGTGATGCACGCATTATGCTTCATTTATAAGCCTTTACTTAATGAGCACAAATGATCAGTTTTGAATGATCACTTTAACTGGGCAATCACTTGACATGTCCGCACTAAATAATCTGTAACTTTTGATTTAGAGCTCAGAATGACACGAATCCAATACACACGTTAAGGTATCTCAATTCTCTATTTTTCGACAGCATTTGAGATAGAAATAGAGAAGCCAAAGCATCCAAGTAATCCAATATATCCCAAACTGCGTGATGCCATGCCTTATGCTTCATTTGAAAGCCTTTACTTAATAAGCACCAATGATCAGTTTAGAATGATCACTTTAACTGGCCAATCAACTTGACATGTCCACATTAAATCTTGTGTAACTTTTGATTTAGAACTCAGAAACAAAGAATTCAATGTCCACATTAAGCTAGTTCAATTTCTATATTGTAACAAAATTTAAGATAAAAATAGACTCCACAAAGCGTTCAAGTAATCCAATCTATCATAAACTGTGTGATGCCATGCATTATGGTTCATTTATAAACCTTTTCCTAATGAGCACCATGATAAATTTAGAATGATCACTTTAACTACCGATAAACTTGACATGTCTGTAATAAGCCATCTGTAACTTTTGATTTAGAGCTCAGAATGACACGAATCCAATGCCCACGTTAAACTAGCTCAATTTTCTATATTGTGACAAAATTTGGACGAAAGTAGATATGACAAAGCGTCCAAGTAATCCAATCTATCCAAAACTGTTTGATGACATGCATTATGCTTCATTTATAAGACTTTAGTCAATGAGTACCATTGATCAGTTTAGAATAATCATATTAAGAGGTCGATCACCTTGACATGTCTGCAGTAAATCGTTCGTAACTTTTGATTTTGTTTTCAGAATGACACGAATCCAATGCCAACGTGAAGCTAGCTCAATTTTCTATATTTTGACAAAATTTGAGATAGAAATAGAGACGACAAAGCATCCAAGCACTCCAATCGATCCAAACTGCTTGATACCATGCAATATGCTTCATTTAAAAGCCTTTAATTAATGGACACCAATTATCTGTATAGAATGATCACATTAATTGGCAACTCAACTTTACATGTCCGCACTAAATCGTCTGTAACTTTTGATTTACAACTCAGTATGATACGAATCCATTGCCCACATTCAGATAGTTCAATTTTCTTCATTGTAACTAAATTTGAGACAGAAAATACAAAATGTCCAAGTAATCCAATCAATCCAAATCTGGGTGATGCCATGCATTATTCTTCATTTATAAACCTTTTACTCAATGAGTATCAATGATCAGTTTAGAATAATCACATTAAGTGGCCCATCAACTTGACATGTACGCAATAAATCACCCGTAACTTTTGATTTTGAGCTCTGAATGACACAAATCCAAATCCCACATTAAGCTAACTCAATTGTCTGTTTTTTGACAAAATTTGAGACAGAAATATGGAGATCACGAAGCTTCCAAGTAATCCAATCTATCCCAAACGGCATGATGCCATGCTTTATGCTTCATTTATAAGCCTTTACTTAATGAGCACCAATGATTAGTTTAAAATGATCACTTTAACTGGCCGATCAACTTGACATGTACGCACTAAATCGTCTGTAACATTTGATTTATAGCTAAGAAACACACAAATCAAATGCCCACGTTAAGGTATCTCAATTTTCTATATTGTGACAAAGTTTGAGACAGAAATAGATATGACAGAGCATCCAAATAATCCAATCAATCCTAAACTACGTGATGCCATGCATTATGTTTCATTTATAAGCTTTTACTCAATGAGCACCAATGATCAGTTTAGAATGATCATTTTAAGTGGCTGATCAACTTGACTTGTCTGCCCTAAATCGTCCCTAACTATTGATTTATAGCTTAGAATGACACGAATCCAATGCCCACATTAACCGAGTTCAATTTTCTATATTCTGACAAAATTTGTGCCAGAACTAGACACGACAAAGCGTGCAAGTAATCCAATCTATCCAAAACTGTTTGATGCCATGCATTATTCTTCATTTATAAGCCTTTTACTCAATGAGCACCAATGATCAGTTTGGAATGATAACTTTAACTGGCCGATAAACTTGACATGTCCACACTAAATCGTTTGTAACTTTTGATTCAGAGCTCAGAATGACACGAATCCAATGCCCACGTTAAGTTAGCTCAATTTTCTATATTTTGACAAAATTTGAGATAGATTTAGAGACAACAAGGCATCCAAGTAATCCTATCTATCCCAAAGTGCGTGATGCCACGCTTTATGCTTCATTTATAAGCCTTTACCTAATGACCACCAATGATCAGTTTAGAATGATCACTTTAACTACCCGATCAACTTGAAATGTCCGCACTAATGCATGTGTAACTTTCGATTTAGAGCTCCGAAACACATGAATCCAATGCCCACGTTAAGCTAGCTCAATTTTCTATATTCTAAAAAAATTTGAGACCAAAATAGATACGACCAATCGTCAAAGTAATCCAATCTATTCAAAACTGTGTGATGTCATGCATTATGCTTCATTTATAAACCTTTACTCATTGAACAACAATGATCAGTTTAGAATGATCGTATTAACTGGCCGATCCACTTGACATGTCCGCACTGAATCGTCCGTAACTTTTGATTTAGAGCTCAGAATGACACGAATCTATGGCCCACGTTAAGATAGCTCAAAATTCTATATTTTAACAAATTTGAGACAAAAATATATACGAAAAAGTGTCCACGTAATCCAATCCATCCCAAACTAAGTGATGTCATGCATTATTTTTCATTTATGAGATTTTACTCAATGAGCACCAATGATCAGTTTAGAATGATCATTCTAACTGGCTGATGACTTTTTCATGTCTGCACGAAATCGTCCCATAAATTTTGATTTATAGCCCAAAATGACACGTATCCAATGCCCACATTGAGGTAATACAATTTTCTGTATTTTAACAAAGTTTGAGATAGAAATAGAAACGAAACATCTTCCAAGTACTCCAATACATCCCATACTGCGTGATGCCATGCATTATTTTTCATTTCTAAGCTTTTACTCAATGAGCACCTATGTTTAGTTTAGAATGATCATTTTAACAGGCCGATGACTTTGTCATGTCTGCACTAAATCGTCCATCATTATTGATTTAAAGCTCAGAATGACACAAATCCTATGCCCAAATTAAGCTAGTTCAACTTTCTATATTGTGACAAAATTTTACACAGAACTAGATACGACAAAGCGTCCAAGTAATCCAATCTATCTAAAACTGTGTGATGCCATGCATTATGCTTGATTTATAACCCTTTACTCAATGAGCACCAATGATCAGTTTAGAATGATCACTTTAACTGGCAGATCAAGTAGACATGTCCGCACTAAATCGTCAATAACTTTTGACTTAGAGCTGAGAATGACACGAATCCAATGCCCACGTTAATCTAGCTTAATTTTTTGTATTTTGAAAAAAATTTAAGACAAAAATAGAGACGACAAAGCGTCCCAGTAATCCAATCTATCGAAAATTGTGTGATGCCAAACATTATGTTTCATTTATAAGCCTTTACTCAATGTGCACCAATGATTAGTATAGAATAACCATATTACCTGGCCGATCAACTTGACATGTCCGCACTAAATTGTCTGTAACTTTTAATTTTGACCTCAGAATGACACGAATCCAGTGTCCATGTTAAGCTAGATAAATTTTCTATATAGCTAGATAGTGTCCATGTTAAGTTTTACGTTCGACAAAGCGTAAAAAGTAATCCAATGTATCCCAAACTGTGCGATGCAATGCATTATGCTTCATTTATAAGCCTTTACTCAATGAGATCCAATGATCTGTTTAAAATAATCAGATTAACTAGCCGATTAACTTGACACATGTCCGCACTAAATCGTATGAAACTTTTGATTTAGAGAACATAATGACACGAATCCAATGCCTACGTTAAGCTAGCTCAATTTTCAATATTTTGACAAACTTTTAGACAAAAATAGAGACAACAAAGCGTCCAAGTAATCCAATCTATCAAAACCCCTTGATGCTATGCATTATGCTTCCTTTATAACCCTTTACTGAATGAGCACCGATGATCAGTTCAGAATGCTCAATTTATTTGGCGATCAACTTGACAGGTTTGCACTAAATCGTCCGTAACTTTTGATCTAGAACTCATAATGACACGAATCCTGTGCCCATGTTAATCTAGCTCAATTTTCTATATTGTGACAAAATTTGAGACATAAATAGTTACAACAAAGCATCCAAGTAATTCAATCTTTTCCAAACTGCATGATGCCATGCATTATTTTTTTATTATTAATCTTTTACTCAGTGAGCACCAATCATCAATTTAGAATGATCATTTTCACTGGCCGATCAACTTGTTATGTATTCACTCTATCATCCATAATTTTTTATTTATAGCTCTGAATGACACGAATCCAATGCGCACACTAAGCTAGTTCAATTTTCTATATTGTGACAAAATTTGACACATAAATAGATACGATAAAGCGTCCAAGTAATCTAATGTATCAAAAACTGTGTGATGCCATGCATTTTACTTCATTTATAAGCCTTTATTAAATGAGAATCAATGATCAGTTCAGAACGATCAATTTAACTGGCCAATCAACTTGACATCTCTGCACTAAATCGTCTGTAACTTTTGATTTAGAGCTCAGAATTACACGAATCCTGTGCCCACGTTAAGCTAGTTCAATTTTCTATATTGTGGCAAAATATGAGACAAAAATAGATACGCCAAAGCATCCAAGTAGTTCAATCCATTCCAAACTGCGTGATGCCATTCACTATTTTTCAATATTAAGTTTTTACTCAATGAGCACCAATCATCAGTTTAGAATGATCATTTTAGCTAGCTGATCAACTTGTCATGTCTGCACTAAATCGTCCGTAACTTTTGTTTTAGAGCTCAGAATTACACGAATCTTGTGCCCACATTAAGCTAGTTCAATTTTTATATTGTGACAAAATTTGAGCCCAAAATTCATACGAAAAAGCGTCCAAGTAATCCAATCTATCCAAAACTGTGTGATGCCATGTATTTTACTTCATTTATAAGGCTTTACTTAATGAGCATCAATGATCAGTTCAAAATAATCAATTTAACTGACCAATCAACTTAACATCTCTGCACTAACTTGTCCGTAACTTTTGATTTAGAGCTCAGAATTACACGAATCATGTGGCCACGTTAAGCTAGCTCAATTTTCTATATTGTGACAAAATTTGAGACAGAAATTGATACGACAAAGCATTCAAGTACTTCAATCCATTCCAAACTGCGTGATTGCATGCATTATTTTTCATTATTAAGCTTTTACTCAGTGAGCACCAATCATCAGTTTAGAATGATCATTTTAACTAGCTGATCAACATGTCATGTATGCACTAAATTGTCCATAACATTTGATTTATAGCTCAGAACGACACGAATCCAATGCCGACATTAAGCTAGTTCAATTTTCTATATTGTGACCGAATTTGAGATAGAAATAGACACGACATAGCATCCAAGTAATCCAATTTATACAAAATTGTGATATGCCATGCATTTTGCTTCATTACAAGCCTTTACTCAATGAGACCCAATGATTTGTTTAGAGTAATCATATTAACTGGCCAATCAACTTAACATGTCCGCACTAAATCATATGTAACTTTTGAATTTGAGCTCATAATGACACGAGTCCAGTGCCCACGTTAAACTAGATAAATTTTCTATATTTTGACAAAATTTTAGACAGAAGTAGAGACGACAAAGCGTCCAAATAATCCAATCTATCCAAAACTGTTTGAAGCCATGCATTATGCTTAATTTATAAGCCTTTACTCAATGAGCACTATTGATCTGTTTTGAATAATCATATTAACTGGCCGATCAACTTGACATGTCCCCACCAAATCATCTCTAACTTTTGATTTAGAGGTTATTATGACATGAATCCAATGCCCACGTTAAGCTAGCTTGATTTTCTATATTTT
Source organism: Pugionium cornutum (assembly GCA_018901935.1). Taxonomy (NCBI): domain Eukaryota; kingdom Viridiplantae; phylum Streptophyta; class Magnoliopsida; order Brassicales; family Brassicaceae; genus Pugionium; species Pugionium cornutum. Next base: position 20,152,047 of record CM032163.1, on the reverse strand, counting down.
GACACAATTTGAAACAGAAATAGAGACAACAAAGCATCCAAGTAATCCAATCTATCCAAAACTGTGTGATACCATGCATTATGCTTCATTTATAAGCCTTTACTCAGTAAGCACCAATGATCAGTTTATAATGATCCCCTTACCTAGCCGGTCAACTTGACATGTCCACACTAAATCGTTCGTAACTTTCGATTTTGAGCTAAGAATGAAACGAATCCAAAGGCAACGTTAAGCTAGCTCAATTTTCTACATTTTGGCAAAGTTTGAAAGAAAATAGATACGACAAAGCGTCCAAACTGCGTGATGCCATGCATTATTTTTCATTTATAAGCTTTTACATAATGAGCACTAATTATCTGTTTAGAATGATCATATTAACTGGCCGATCAAACTGACATGTCCCCACTAAATCGTCTATAACTTTTGTTTTAGAACTCAGAATGACATGAATCCAATGCCAAAGTTAAGCTAGCTCAATTTTCTATATTCTGAAAAAATTTGAGACCAATGTAGATATGACAAAGCATCCAAGTAATCCAATCTATCCAAAACTGTGTAATGCAATGTATTATGCTTCATTTATAAGCCTTTACTTAATGAGTACCAATCATCAATTTAGAATGATCATATTAACTCACCGATAAACTTACCAGATCATCTATAACATTTGATTTAGAGCTCAGAATGACATGAATCCAATGCCATGTTAAGCTAGCTCAATTTTCTATATTGTAACAAAATTTGAGACAGAAATAGATACGAGAAAGCGTTCAAGTATTCCAATCTATCCAAAAGTGTGTGATGCCACACATTTTGCTTCATTTATAAGCCTTTACTCAATGAGCACCAATGATCAGTTTAGAATAATTATATTAACTGATCGATCAAATTGACATGTTGGCACTAAATCATCAGTAACTTTTGATTTTGAGATGAGAATCCAATGCACGCGTTAAGCTAGCTCAAATTTCTGTATTTTGACGAAATTTGAGATAGATATAGAGACAACTAATCATCCAAGTACTTCAATCCATTCCAAACTGCATGATCCCATGCATTATTTTTCATTATTAAGCTTTTACTCAATGAGCAACATTCATCAGTTTAGAATGATCATTTTAACTAGCCGATCAACTTGTAATGTCTGCACTAAATCGTCCATAACTTTTGATTTATAGCTTTGAATGACACAAATCCAATGCCCACATTAAGCTAGTTCAATTTTCTATATTGTGACAAAATTTGAGACGGATACAGATACGACAAAGCGTCCAAGTAATCTAATCTATCCAAAATTGTGTGATGCCATGCATTTTTCTTCATTTCTAAGCCTTTACTCAATTAGCACCAATGATCAGTTTAGAATAATCATACTAACTGGCTGATCAACTTAACATGTCCCCACTAAATCGTCCTTATCTTTTGATTTTGAGCTCATAATGACACGAGTCCAGTGCCCACATTAAGCGAGATAAATTTTCTATATTTTGACAAAATTTTAGACAGAAGTAGAGACGACAAAGCGTCAAAATAATACAGTCTATCCCAAACAGCGTGATTCCATGCATTGTGCTTCATTTATAAGCATTTATTCAATGAACACTAATGATCAGTTTTGAATAATCATATTAACTGGCCGATCAACTTGACATGTCTGCACTAAATCATCTCTAACTTTTGATTTATAGCTTATAATGATATGAATCCAATGCCCACGCTAAGCTAACTCAATTTTCTATATTTTGACAAAATTTGAGACAGAAATAGAAACAACAAAGAATCCAAGTAATCCAATGTATCAAAAACTTTGTGATGTCATGCATTATGCTTTCATTTATAAGCCTTTACTCAATGAGCACCAATGATCAGTTTAGAATGATCCCTTTAACTGGCCGATCAACTTGACATGTCCGCATTAAATCGTCCGTAACTTTTGATTTTGAGCTCAGAATGAAACGAATCCAAAGGCCACGTTAAGCAAGCTCAATTTTCTATATTTTTGAAAAAATTTGAGACAAAAATAGATACGAAAAACCGTCTAAGTAATCCAATCAATCCCAAACTGCGTGATACCATGCATTATTTTTCATTATAAGCTTTTACTTAATGAGGACCAATTATCAATTTAGAATGATCATATTAACTGGCCAATCAACTCAACATGTCCACACTAAATCGTCTACAACTTTTGATTTAAAATGCCCACTTTAAGCTAGCTCAATTTTCTATATTGTGACAAAATTTGAGACCGAAATAAATACTACAAGGCATCCAAGTAATCTAATCTATCCAAAATTGTGTGATGCCATGTATTATGCTTCATTTATAAGCCTTTACTTAATAAGCACCATGTATCAGTTTAGAATGATCATATTAGCTCACCGATAAACTTGAAAAATCGTCTATAACTTTTTATTTGGAGCTCAGAATGACTAGAATCCAATGCCATGTTAAGCTAGCTCAATTTTCTATATTGTAAAAAAATTTGAGGCAGAATTAGATACGACAAAGTGCCCAAATAATTCAATCTATCCAAACTCCTTGTTGCCATGCATTATGTTCGATTTATAAGCCTTTACTTAATGAGTACCAATGATCAGTTTAGAATGATCACTTTAACTAGCCGATCAACTTGACATGTACGCACTAAATTTTCCATAACTTTTTATTTAGAGCTCATAATGACACGAATCCAATGCCCACGTTAACCTATCTCAATTTTATATATTGTGACAACATTGGAGATAAAAATAGATACTAAAAAGCCTCCAAGTAATCCAAGCCATCCCAAACTGCATGATGTCATCCATAATTTTTCATTATTGAGCTTTTACTCAATGAGTACCAATGATCAGTTTAGAATGGTCATTTTAACTATACGATCAACTTCTCATGTCTGTACTAAATCACCCATAACGTTTAATTTATAGCACAGAATGACATGACTCCAATGCTCACACTAAGCTAGTTCAAGTTTCTTTATTGTGACAAAATTTGAGACAAAACTAGATACCACAAAGTGTTCAAGTAATCCAATCCATCCCGAACAGCTTGATGCACTTCTTTCGGCTTCATTCATAAGCCTTTACTTAATGAGCACCAATGATCAGTTTCGAATGATCACTTTAATTGGCCGATCAACTTGACATTTCCACAATAAATGGTCCATAACTTTTGATTTACAACTTAGAATGACATGAATCCAATCCCCACGTTAAGGTAGCTCAATTTTCTATATTTTGATAAAATTTGAGACAAAAATAGAGACGACAAAGTGTCCAAGTAAACCAATCTACCAAAACTACTTGATACAAGGTTTTACTCAATGAGCACTAACGATCAGTTTTTAATGATCATTTAAACTGACCGATGAACTTGCCATGTACGCACTAAATCGTCCGTAACTTTTGATTTAGAGCTCAGAAATACACGAGTCAAATGCCCACGTTAAGCTACCTATATTTTCTATATTGTAATAAAATTTGAAACAGAAATAGATACGACAAAGCATTCAAGTAATCCAATATATCCAAAATTGAGTAATGCCATGCATTATACTTCATTTATAAGCCTTTACTCAATGAGCACCAATGATCAGTTTAGAATGATGGCTTTAACTGGCTGATCAACTTGACATGTCCGCACTAAATCGTCCGTAACTTTTGATTTAGAGCTCAGAATGACACGAATCCAATGCCCACGTTGACATGTCCACACTAAACTTTTTACATTTTACAATATTTGAGACAGAAATAGAGACTACAAAGCGTCAAAGTAATCCAATTTATCCCAAACTGCGTGAAGCCATGCTTTAATTTTCATTTATAAGCCTTTGCTTAATGAGCACCAATAATCAATTTAGAATGATCACTTTAACTGGCCGATTAACTTGACATATCCGCACCAAATTGTCTGTAACTTTTGATTTACAGCTCAGAAACACACGAATCCAATGCCCACGTTAAGCTAGCTCAATTTTCTATACCTGAACAAAAATTGAGACAGAAATAGAGATGAGAAAGCGTCTAAGTAATCCAATCTATCCAAAACTGTGTAATGCGATGCATTATGCTTCATTTATAAGCCTTAACTCAATGAGCACCAATGATCAGTTTAGAATAATCTCTTTAACTTGCCGATTAACTTGACATGTCCGCACTAAATCGTCCATATCTTTTGATTTAGAGCTCAGAATTATACGAATCCAATGCCTACATTAAGCTAGATAAATTTTCTATATTTAACAAAATTTGAGAAAAAATAGAGACGAAAAATCGTCCAAGTAATCCAATCTATCCAAAACTGTGTGATGCGATGCATTATGATTCATTTATAAGCTTTTACTTAATGAGCACCAATGATGAGTTTAGAATGATCACTTTAACTAGCTGATCAACTTGACATGTCTGCACTAAATCGTCTGTAACTTTTGATTTAGAGCTCAGAAACACACGAATCCAATGCCCACATTAAGCTAGCTCAATTTTCTATACTTTAACAAAAATTGAGATAGAAATAGAGACGACAAAGCATCCAAGTAATCCACTCTATCCAAAACTGTTTGATGCCATGCATTATGCTTCATTTATAAGCATTTACTCAATGAGCACCATTGATCAGTTTAGAAAAATCCTATTAACAGGCTGATCAACTTGACATGTCCGCACTAAATCGTCCGTAACTTTTGATTTTGAGTACATAATGAAACAAATCCAATGCCCATGTTAACCTATTTCAATTTTCTATATTGTGACAAAATATGAGACAAAATTAGATACGACAAAGCGTCCAAATAATCCAATCTATCCCAAACTTTGTGATGCCATACATTATGCTTCATTTATAAGCCTTTACTCAATGAGAACCAACGATCAGTTCAAAATGATCTCTTTAACTTGCTGATCAACTTGACTTCTCCGCACTAAATTGTTTGTAACTTTTGATTTAGAGCTCAGATTGACATCAATCCAATGCCCAGGATAAGCTAGCGCAATTTTCTACATTGTGAAAAAATTGGAGACGAAACTAGATAAGACAAAGCATCTAAGTAATCCAATCTATCCGAAATTTTTTGATACCATGCATTATGCTTCGTGTATAAGCCTTTATTCAATAAGGACCAATTATCAGTTCAGAATAATTATATTAACTGTCCGATCAACTTGACATGTCCGCACTAAATTGTCCGTAAATTTTGATTTAGAGCTTAGAATGACACAAATCCAATTCCCACGTTGACATGTCCGCACTAAATATTTTATATTTTGTGAAAATTGAGAAAAAAATAGTGACGACAAAGCGTCCAAGTATTCCAATTTATCTTAAACTGCGTGCCATGCTTTAATTTTCATTTATAAGCCTTTGCTTAATGAGCACCAATGACCAATTTAGAATGAGAACTTTAACTGGCCCATTAACTTGACATGTCCACACTAAATTGTTTGTAACGTTTGATTTAGAGCTCAAAAACACACGAATCCAATGCCCACGATAAGCTAGCTCAATTTTCTATAGTTTTTACAAAACATTTGAGACAGAAATAGAGATGACAAAGCATCCAAGTAATGCAATCTATCCAAAAATTTGTGATGACATGCATTATGTTTCATTTATAAGCCTTTAGTCAATGAGCACCAATGATCAATATTAGAATAATCATATTAATTAGCAGATCAACTTGAAATATCCGTACTAAATCGTCCATAACTTTTGATTTAGAGCTCAAAATGATACGAATCCAATTCCCACGTTAAGCTAGATAAATTTTCTATATTTTAACAAAACTTGAGACAAAAATAGAGATGACAAAGCGTCCAAGTAATCTAATCTATCCAAAACTGTGTGATGCGATGCATTATGCTTCATTTATAAGCCTTTACTTAATGAGCACCAATGATGAGTTTAGAATGATCACTTTAACGGGCTGATCAACTTGACATGTCCGTACTAAATCATCTGTAACTTTTGATTTAGAGCTCAGAAACACACGAATCCAATGCCCCACGTTAAGCTAGCTCAATTTTCTATACTTTAACAAAATTTGAGATAAAAATAGAGACAGTAAAGAATCCAAGTAATCCACTCTATCCAAAACTATGTGATGGCATGCATTATGGTTCATTTATAAGCCTTAACTCAATGAGCACCATTGATCAGTTTAGAAAAATCCTATTAACAGGCCGATCAACTTGACATGTCCGCACTAAATCGTCCGTAACTTTTGATTTTGAGTTCAAAATAAAACGTAACCAATGCCCACATTAACCTATTTCAATTTTCTGTATTGTCACAAAATTCCAGACATAACTTGATACGACAAACCATCCAAAGAATTCAATATATCCCAAAATGCGTGATGGCATGCATTATGCTTCATTTCTAGGCCTTTACTCAATGAGCCCCAGTAATCAGTTTAGAATGATCATATTAACTTTCTGATCAAATTGACATGTCCGCACTAAATCATCTGTAACAATTGATTTAGAGATCAGAGTGACATGAATCCAATGTCCACGTTAACCTAGCTAAGTTTTCTATGTTTTCCAAAATTTGAGAAAAAAATAGAGACGACAAAGCGTCCAAGTAATCCAATCTATCCCAAACTGCGTGATGACATGCTTTATGCTTCATTTATTAGCTTTCACTTAATGAGCACCAACGATCGGTTTAGAATGATTACTTTAATTGGCCGATCAACTTGATATGTCTGCCCTAAATCGTTTGTAACTTTTGATTTAAAGCTCCGAATGACACGAATCCAGTGCCCGCGATAAGCTAGCTCGATTTTTTATATGGTGAAAAAATTTGAGATAGAAATAGAGACACTAAAACGTCCAAGGAATCCAGTCTATCCCAAACTGCATGACATGTCCGCACTAAATCATCCGAATGTTTTGATTTAGTGCTCAGAATGACACCAATCCAATGCCCATGTTAAGCTACCTCAATTTTCTATATTGTGCAAAAATTTGAGTAAAGAAATATATACGAAAAAGTGTCCAAGTAATCCAATCTATCCCAAACTGCGTGATGCCATCATTTCTAAACGTTTACTCAGTGAGCACTAATGATCTGTTTACAATAATCATATTAACTGCCCGATCCACTTGACATGCCCGCACTAAATTGTGCGTAATTATTGATTTAGAGCTCCGAATGAAACGAATCCAGGTCACACGTTAGGCTAGCTCAATATTTCTATGTTGTGACAAAATTTGAGATAGAAATAGAGATGATAATACTTCCAAGTAATCCAATCTATCCCAAACTAGATGATGCCATGCTTTATGCTTCATTTATAACGCTTTACTTAATGAGCACCAAGGATCAGTTTAGAATGATCACTTTAACTGGTCGATCAACTTGATATGTGCACAATAAATCGTCCGTAACTTTTTATTTGAGCTCACAATGACACGAATCCAATGACCACGTTAAGCTAGATCAATTTTGTATATTGTTACAAAACTAGATTATACAAAGCGTCCAAATAATCCAATCTATCCAAAACTGCATGATACCATGCTTTATGCTTCATTTATAAGCCTTTACTAAAGAGCAGCAATGATCATTTTAGAATGATCACTTTAACTGGCCGATCAACTTGACATGTCTGCACTAAACCGTCCGTAACTCTTGATTTATAGCTAAGAATGACACGAATCCAATGTCCACATTAAGCTTCTACATTTTCTATACTGTGACAAAATTTGAGTCAGAAATAGAGATGACAAAATATCCAAGTAATCCAATCTATCCACATCTGTGTGATGTCATTCATTATGCTTCATTTATAAGCATTTACTCAATGAGCACCAGTGATCAGTTTAGAAAAAATCATATTAACTGGCCAATCAACCTGACATGTCTGCATTAAATCGTCCGTAACATCTGATTTTGAGCTCAAAATGACATGAATCCAATGCCCACGTTAACCTAGCTCAATTGTCTTTATTGTTACAAAATTTGAGACAGCTAAATACGACAATGCGTCCAAATAATCCAACCTATCCCGAACTGCATGATGTCACACATTATGCTTCATTAATAAGGGTTTACTCAATGAGCACCAAGGATCAGTTTAGAATGATCATATTAACTGGGCGATCAACTTGATATGTCTACACTAAATCGTACATAACTTTTGATTAGAGCTCAGAATGACATGAATCCCATGCCCATGTTAAGGTAGCTCAATTTTCTATATTGTAACAAAATTTGACACAGAAATAGATACGATCCAAGTAATCCAATCTATCCAAAACTTTGGGCTTACATGTATTATGATTCATTTATAAGCCTTTACTCAGTGAGCACCAGTGATCTACTTAGAATAATCATATTAACAGGCCGATGAACTTGACATGGCCGAGATAAATTGTTCGTAATTTTTGATTTTGAGCTCAGAACACGAATCCAATGCCCACGTTAAGGTAGACAAAGTTTCTATATTTTAACAAAATTTGAGACAAAAATAGAGAGGAAAAAGTGTCCAAGTAAAACAATCTATCCAAAATTGTGTGATGCCATGCATTATTCTTGATTTATAGGCCTTTGCTTAGTGATCACCAATGATCTGTTTAGAATAATCATATTAACTGGCCTATCAACTTGGCATGTCTCCACTAAATCGTCAATAAGTTTTGATTTTTGGCTCAGAACACGAATCCAATGCCCACGTTAAGCTCGATAAATCTGCTATATTTTAACAAATTTTGAGACAGAAATAGATGACAAATCGTCCGAGTAATCCAATCTATCCAAAACGGTGTGATGCAAGGCATTATGCTTCATTTATAAGCCTTTACTCAATTAGCACAAATGATCAGTTTAGAATAATCATATTAACTGGCCGATCAACTTGACTTGTTCGCACTAAATCGTCTGTAACATTTGATTTTGAGCTCAACATGACACGAATCCAATGCCCACGTTAGACTTGCTAAATTTTCTTTATTTTGAAAAAATTTGAGAGACAAACAGAGACGACAAAGCATGCAAGTAATCCAATCTATCCCAAGTTGCGTGATGACATGCTTTATGCTTAATTTATAAGCCTTTACTTAATGATCTGTTTAGAATGATCACTTTAACTGCCAGATCAACCTGACATGTCCGTACTAAATTGTCCGTAACTTTTACTTAAGAGCTCAAAAACACACAAACCCAATACCCACGTTAATCTAGCTCAACTTTCTATATTTTAACAAAAATTGAGATAGAAATAGAGACGACAAAGCGTCCAAGTAATGCAGTCTATAAACAATTGTGTGATGCCATGCATTATGCTTCATGTATAAGCCTTTATTGAATGAGCACCAATGATCAGTTTAGAAAAATCATATTAACTGTCCGATCAACTTGACATGTATGCACTAAATCGTTCGTAACTTTTGATTTTGAGCTCAGAATGACACAAATCCAATGCACACGTTTAGGTAGGTAAATTTTCTATATTGTTGCAAAATTTGAGACAAAACTAGATACGACAAAGCGTCTACATAATCCAATCTATCCTAAACTGGGTTATGCCATGCATTATGCTTCATTCATAAGTCTATACTCAATGATCATCTTAGAATGAACATATTAACTGGCCAATCAACTTGACATATCCGCACTAAATCGTACGTAACTTTTGATTTAGAGCTCAGAAACACACGAATCCAATGCCCACGTTAAGCTAGCTCGATTTTCTATATTTCAACAAAATTTGAGATAGAAATAGAGACGACAAATCGTCCAAGTAATGCAATCTATCCAAAACTGGGTGATGCCATGCATTATGCTTCATTTATAAGCCTTTACTCAATGAGCTCCAATGATCAGTTTAGAAAAATCTTATTAAGTGGCCGATCAACTTGACATGTCTGCACCAAATTGTCCATAACTATTCATTTTGAGCTCATAATGACACAAATCCAATGTCCAAGTTAAGGTACCTCAAATTTCTCTATTGATACAAAATTTTAGACCTAACTAGATTCAACAAATCGTCCAAATAATCCAATCTATCCCAAACTGCGTGACGCCATGCATTATGCTTCATTTATAACCCTTTACTTAATGAGCACCAAAGACCTGTTTAGAATGACCACTTTAACTGGCCGATGAACTTGACATGTCCCAACTAAATCTTATGTAACTTTTGATTTAGAGCTCATAAACACACAAATCCAATGCCCACGTTAAGCTAGCTCAGTTTTCTATATCTAACAATTTTTCAGACTGAAATTGAGACGACAAAGCGTCCAAGTAATCCAATGTATCCAAATCTGTGTGATGCCATGCATTATGCGTAATTTAAAACTTTTTACTCAGTGAGAACTAATGATCAATTTAGAAAAAAATCATATTAGCTGGCCGATCAACTTGACATTTCCACATTAAATCGTCCATAACTTTTGATTTTGAGCTCAGAATGACACAAATCCAACGCCCACGTTAAGCTAGCTCAATTTTCTATATTGTTATAAAATTTGAGACAAAACTAGATACGAAAATCTTCCAAACAATCCAATCTATCCCAAATTGTGTGATGCCATGGATTATGTTTCATTTATTAGCCTTTTCACAATGAGCACCAATGATCAGTTTAGAATGATCATATTAACTGGCTGATCAACTTGACATATCCACACTAAATCTTCTGTAACTTTTGATTTAGACCTTTGAAACACACGAATCCAATGCCCACGTTAAGCTAGCTCAATTTTCTATATCTTAACAAAATTTGAGATAGAAATAGAGACGAGAAAGCGTCCAAGTAATCCAATCTATCCAAACTGTGTGATACCATGCATTATTCTTCAATTATAAGCCTTTACTCAATGAGCTCCAATGATCAGTTTAGAAAACTCTTAGAAACTTGCCGATCAACTTGACATGTCCGCACAAAATCATCCGTAACTTTTGATTTTGAGCTCATAATAACACGAATCCAATGCCAATGGTAAGCTAACTCAATTTTCTCTATTGTTACAAAATTGGAGGCATAACTAAATGTGAAAAAGCGTCCAAATAATTCAATCTATGCCAAACTGCTTGATGCCATGCATTATGCTTCATTTCTAAGCCTTTACTCAATGAGCACCAATGATAAGTTTATAATGATCATATTAACTAGCTGATCAAGTTGACCTGTCCAAATCATCTGTAATTTTTTATTTTGAGCTCATTGAAAAGAATGCAATGCCCACGTTAGGCTTGCTAAATTTTCTTTATGTTGACAAAATTTGTGACAGAAATAGAGACGAAAAAGCATCCAAGTAATCCAATCTATCCCAAGTTGCATGATGCCATGCTTTATGCATCATTTATAAGTCTTTACTTAATAAGCACCATTGATCGGTTTAGAATGATCACTTTAACTAGCCAATAACCTTGACATCTCATCACTAAATCATCCATAACTTTTGATTTATAGCTCAGAAACACACAAACCCAATGCCGACGTTAAGCTAGCTCAATTTTCAATATTTTAACAAAATTTGAGATAGAAATAGAGACGGCAAAGCGTCCAAGTTATCCAATCTATCCAAAACTGTGTGATGGCATGCATTATGTTTCATTTATTAGCCTTTACTCAATGAGCACCAATGATCAGTTTAGAAAAATCATATTAATTGGCCGATCAACTTGACATGTCCGCACTAAATCGTCCATAACCTTTGATTTTGAGCTCGGAATGAAACGAATCCAATGCCCACGTTAAGCTAGCTCAATTTTTTATATTGTTACAAAATTTGAGATAGAAATAGAGATGAAAAAGCGTCCAAGTAATCCAATCTATCCAAAACTGTGTGATCCCATGCATTATGCTTCATTTATAAGCCTTTACTCAATGATAACCAATGATCAGTTTAGAATGATCATATTAGCTGGCCAATCAACTTGACATGTCTGCACTAAATTGTCCATAATTTTTTTATTTTGAGCTCAAAATGACACGAATCCAATGCCCATGTCAAGCTTGCTAAATTTGCTTTATTTTGACAAAATTTGGGATAGAAATAGAGACGACAAAGCGTCCAAGTAATCCAATCTATCCCAAGGTGTGTGATGCAATGTTTTATGCTTCATTTATAAGCCTTTACTTAATGAGCACCAATGATCAGTTTAGAATGATCACTTTAACTGGCTGATCAACTTAACATGACCGCACTAATTCGTCCGTAATTTTTTTTATTTTGAGCTCAAAATGACACGAATCCAATGCCCATGTTAAGGTTGCTAAATATTCTTTATTTTGACAAAATTTGTGATTGAAATAGAGACGATAAAGCTTCCAAGTAATCTAATCTATCCCAAACTGTGTGATGCCATGCTTTATGCTTCTTTTATATGCGTTTACTTAATGAGCACCAAAGATCAGTTTAGAATGATCACTTTAACCGGCCGATCAATTTGACATGTCCGAACGTAATCGTAAGTAACTTTTGATTTAGAGCTCATAAACGCACAAATCCAATGCCCACATTAAGCTATCTCAATTTTCTATATTTCAACAGAATTTTAGACAGAAATAGAGATGAAAAAGCGTCCAAGTAATCCAATCTATCCAAATCTGTGTGATGCCATGCATTATCTTTCATTTCTAAGCCTTTACTTAATGAGCTCTAATGATCAATATCGAATCAGTACTTTAATTGCCCGATAAACTTGACATGTCCGTACTAAATCGTCCATAACTTTTGATTAGAGCTCAAAATGACACGAATCCGATGCCCACGTCAAGCTAGCTCAATTTTCTATATTGTAAAAAAATTTGAGACATAAATATATGCAAAAAGCACCCAAGTAATCCAATCTATCCAAAATTGTGTGAGTACATGCATAATGGTTGATTTATAAGCCTTTACTCAATAAGCACAAATGATCAGTTTAGAAAAATCATATTAACTTGCAGATCAACTTGATATATCTGCACTAAATCGTCCGTAACTTTGGATTTAGAGCTCAAAATGACATAAATCCAATACCCAGGTTAAGCTAGCTCAATTTTCTATATTGTAATAAAATTTGATACAGAAATAGATACGAAAAAGCGTCCAAGTAATCCAATCTATCCAAAACTATGTAAGATGGTGTGCATTATACTTCATTTGTAAGCCTTTACTCAATGAGCACCAATGATCAGTTGAGAATAATCATATTAACTGGCCGATCAACTTGACATGTCCACACTAAATCGTCTGTAACTTTTGATTTTGAGCTCAGAATGACCCGAATTCAATGCTCAAGTTAAGTTAGATAAATTTTCTATGTTTTAACAAAATTTGAGACAAAAATAGAGACGACAAAGCGTCCAAGTAACCCAATCTATCCAAAACGGTGTGATGTCATGCATTATGATTGATTTATAAGCCTTTACTCAACGAGCACCAATGATCATTAGAATAATAATATTAACTGGCCGTTGAACTTGAAATTTCTGCACTAAATCGTCTGTAACTTTTGATTTTGAGCTCTGAATGACACGAATCCAACACTACAAGAAAACTGCCAAAATGTCACTGCCTTTTGCGACCACATACATAGTCGCAAAATTTGCAACCACATTTGCCACGATTTTGCGACCAATTTGCGACTACAGAGATGTAGTCGCAAAGTGGTCGCAAAAGTGTGACTAAAACCTGTATTCGCATATTGGTCGCAATACGCAGCCATTAAGAGACTAAACTGCGACTCTTTTGCGTCACTAATCAGTCACAAAATAGCGACTGATTAGCGAATATATGTGGAAGAACCACATGTTAGTCGCATATTGGTCGCTATATATGCGACCAATTTGCGACTACATTTGGAGTGGCTCTTTTGTCCCAAAGTGGTGGCAAAGTGCCAACATAAAAAACATGTGCGACTACACTGTTGTGGTCGCAAATTGGTCGACCGACATTTAAGCGACTACACTGTTGTTGTCGCAAAGTAGTGGCAAAGTAGTGGCAAAGTAGTGGCAAAATGTTGTATATATATGCCCCATCCCATTCTTTCATTTGTAGAATGGAAGGGAAAAAAACTTCAAACATGTGGGGAAATTATAATAATTCGAGAGATTGGATGTACAAAACGATAGATAATCAAACAAGAAATATATCGGCGGAATTTGCATAAGGCATGAAGCAGTTCATGAATTTTGCAAGTAGTCAACCAATAGCTCAAAGTAGCGGAGGTAAGTTTTTCTGTACTTGTATTAATTGCAAAAACGATAAATTTATCGTTTTTATAGTCGAGGATTTATGCCAAATTATTATATTTGGTATAAACATGGAAAAGAGCTGAATGTTCAGTAAGGGTTGAGTAGTCGGGGTGATGTCCAAAGAAATCAAGGAGGTACACGTGGTAGTACTAGTGATGAAACAGTTGGTACATCTGGTAATAGATATGTTGAAATGGTGACTGATATATTTCGTGAGACAATGACTGATGATCAGTACTATAATCAGAACGAAGAAGAGTATAATAATGAAGAAGAACCTAATGAAGAAGCACAAAAACTTTACAACATGTTAGAAGCTTGGAAAAATCCATTTTATTATGGTTGTCATGAAGGGCACTCACAGTTATCTTTACCTACTCGGTTCATGAACATTAAGTCTGATTTTAATCTACCAGAAAAATGCATGGATTCTTGGGCGGAGCTATTTACAAAATATTTGCGCGAGGAGAATCAGGCAACGGGTTCATATTATGAATCCCAAAAATTGATGCAAAATTTAGGCCTCCTGTTTTATACAATTGACGTGTGTTCACAATTGTATTGTCTTCTTGAAAGAAGATGAGAAATCGGAAAAATGCAAATTTTGTGATTCCCCCTGATATAAGCCAAGCGAGGGGAAGACGAGAATACCTTTCAGTCGTATGTGGTATTTGCCTATAGGTGATAGACTTAAAAGAATGTATCAAAGCGAGAAAAGCACAGAGGCAATGAGGTGGCACGCAGAGCATGAAGCAGAAGACGGAGAAATGAGTCATCCATCTGATGCTACAGAGTTGAAAATTTTTTAATATCTACATCCTAGATTTGCTGCCGATCTCAAAACGTTTATCTTGGCTTATATACTGATGGGTTCAATCCATTTGGGATGTCTCATAATCATTCATTATGGCTGGTGATTATCACTCCATATAACTTGCCACTGGACATGTGTATGAAGAAAGAGTACTTGTTTCTAATAATTCTGATTTCGGGGCCAAATCATTTGCGCTAGTCTTGATATATTCCTCCAACCTTTGATTGATGAGTTGAAAGAATTGTGCTTTACGGAGTGATGCATACGATGTATCGTTGAATCAAAATTTTAATTTAAAATCCATGTTACTATGGATGATAAGCAATTTTCCCACTTATGGAATGTTGTCAGGATGGAAAACGCATGGTAGATTGGCTTGTCCAATTTGCATGGATGAAACGAAGGAATTTCAATTACCAAATGGTAGAAAGACGTGTTGGTTTATTGTAACAGAAGGTTTCTTCCTAAGAGTCACCCGTAACGGAAAAATAAAACAAATTTTTTAAAGAGAAAGCACGCTTTGAACTGCAGTCATAAATGAGTCGCAAAATAGCGACTGATTTGCGACCACATGATCAAAATTTGAACTGCAGTCACAAATCAATCACAAAATAGCGACTGATTTTGTGACCACATAGGGTAAATTCACATTTTCCCGAAGTACTTTCCACATTTGCAACTTCTATTTGCATTTTTAGGTAAGTACTAACCATTATAAGTGACCACATATATACAAAAAAAATTTTGTATTCATTTACATTTTAGAGAACATTTGAAATGTATATAAAAGGTATAAGGTTAAGAAAATGTGTTAAGTGTTTTAGATAATTGATTTGTAAATTTGGTAATTGTTGTTATTTTCTGAGTAATTGAAATTTGTACAGGTTATAATCAAGTTATCAATCTTTTATAATTCAATTTATTCACCAAAATCAAAAAAATTAGGGTTTAGGGTATTATTTGTGAGTGTTTTACCACCACTTTGCCACTGCATTGAGAATGTGGTGGCAAATCAGTAACAATTATTACTCGTGGTCGTAAATCAATGGCAAATTTATCACACGTTTTTGATTCCCACCAAATTAATTGGTGGTCGCAAATCAGTGGCAAATTTTCCACTGATTTGCGACTATGTCATTAAATTTTGCCACTGATTTAAAAACTCTATAAATACATGATGGTTTTCTCTCATTTTTCACACTTCAAACATTCCTAGTTTCTAAAACCTCTCTAAACACTTATAAAACCTCTCCCAATCAAGAAAACCACAAACGCACAAATGGCAAGTAGCGGTAGGTCGATGAGAGGATGTGGAAGACGATCTATCCCGTTGTCTTCCGGCCGTGGTAACTCTTCGGCCTCCTCGAACCCCTCACCTGCCGCTAATAGAGCCGCACCCCGCCTCCCTCCACAATATACTTTTACCCCTCATTCCGTTCCTGAAACCCAGCCTGCCACACAATTTCAGGAATCGGACGAGCATGAGAAGGAAGATGTTCCCGAATGCAAAATTGGAACGGAGGAACAAACTATCACTCTTGATAGTTTGTTACAAACTCCGGGGCAGGACCAATATCTGACAGTGATGTCTCCAGTGTCGGCACCAAATACAACTTGGTAAGTAAACACTTTTACTTTTTAATTTATTATTTATAACTAATTATTAAAAATTTATGAATATTTATATGAAATTTAAAATTTTTAATATAATAAAAATATTAGGTTTGACCACGACAAAGGGGCTATTACCTATCAAATTTCAAAGATTATAAAAAATTAATTTGATGACCCCTACTACATTTGGACGGTCGTACCTGCTGAAAGCCAGGAAAAATATTTCATCAATTTGCGGTAAGTAAAATTTTCTAATTTTTTATTTTTGTAATTTTATTTATTTTCTAAAATATTAAATTTACTTATGAATATTTTATTATTTAATTCAAATCAATCGTATACTTGGGATCCTATAGTCACCCTAGTGGTACGAAAGGAGTTCGACACCGTCTGCTTAAGACGGATGAAAGGGATGGTGAGCATGGTTCATACAACTGGCAAACGTCCCTGGTGGATTTTCCCGACTTTGTTCAAAATTATGACAGACTATTGGAGAACCAAAATTTTCTAACGAGAGTAGTAGCAAATCCTCTAATAACCGCAACTCCTCTCGGGACGGCCTTGGCCCGCCTAAGCATTTCTTGGGCCAAAAATCCTACATTCAGATCCAACAGAAAATAATAAGTAATTTCAGATATTTAAATTTAATTAAGAAATTTATTACTATTTAATTAAAATTTATTTCAATATATGTTTAGGAAAATAATTTGGGAAGACTTGTCTCAATAGGTGAGTTCTTTTAAATACTCACACTAGAGCGGATGGTTAGTATGTAGATTTGAAAGTAAAACAAATCTGTGAAGCATACAAACGTAACATCCAAGAGAAGATGGCGATCGTGGAGGTCGATCCAATAGAAACGTCGGACGGTACTTCCCGTCCAATTGAGCTGACTCTAAAAGAGTAAAATGAGATCTTCATTCAGGTAACAATTTTTTATTTTTCTTTAATTTATTAATTTAGATTAAATTATTTATATTTACTCTAATTATTTAATTGAATAATTTATTTTTATTTTTATTGTTTTGTAGTCTTCCGTTGCGTATGACCGAGGTTGTCTTTACGGAGTCGATAGCCTGAACCGCATGCACGGGTCGGGTAGGCGTAGTGTGTTGCAATCCACTATCGCCGACTATGTTGCGCTTCAAGACCAACTTCTAGCCGACTAAGTAATCCAATCAATTCCGGACTACGTGATGCTTTATGCTTCATTTATAAACCTTTACTAAATGACCCCAATGATCAGTTTATAATGATTACTTTAACTGGCATATCAACTTGAGATTTCCGCACTAAATCATCCATAATTTTTGATTTGAGCTCAGAATGACATAAACTCAATGCCCACGTTAAGCTAGCTCAATTTTCTATGTTGTAATAAAATTTGAGACAGAAATAGATACGACAAAGCGTCCAAGTAATCCAATCTATCCAAAACTATGTAAGATGGCCGTGCATCATGCTTCATTTATAAGCCTTGACTCAATGAACACAAATGATCAGTTGCGACTAATCATATTAACTGGCTGATGAACTTGACATGTCCACAGTAAATCGTCAGTAACTTTTGATTTTGAGCTCAAAACGACACGAATCAAATGCCCACATTAATCTAGATAAACTTTCTATAACATAAGAAAATTTGATATAGAAATAGAGAGGACAAAGCGTCCAAGTAATTCAATCTATTCAAAACTGTGTGATGCATGCATTATGCTTCATTTAAGATCCTTTACTCACCAATGATCAGTTTAGAATAATCATATTAACTAGCCAATCAACTTCACATGTCCGCACTAAATCGTCCATAACTTTTGATTTTGAGCTCCCAATGACACGAATCCAATGCCCACATTAAACAAGATATATTTTCTATATTTTAATAAAATTTGAAACAAAAATAGAGACGACAAAGCGTCCTAGTAATCCAATCTATCCAAAACTGTTTGATGTCATGCATTATTCTTCATTTACAAGTCTTTACTCACTGAGAAACAATGATCAATTTAAAATAATCATATTAACTGGCCGATGAACTTGACAGTTCCCCATTAAATCGTCAGTAGCTTTTGATTTTAAGCTCAAAATGACATGAATCCAATGCCCACGCTAAGTTAGATAAACTTACTATATCTTAACAAAATTTGAAACAGAAATAGAGATGACAAAGCGTACAAATAATCCAATCTATCCAAAACTGTGTGTTGCCATGCATTATGCTTGATTTTTAAGCATTTACTCAATCAGCACCAATGATCAGTTTAAAATGATTACTTTAACTGGCAGATCAACTCGACATGTCCGCCCTAAATCATCCTTAACTTTTGATTTTGAGCTCGGAGTGACATGAATTCAATGCCCAAGTTGACATGTTCGCACTAAATTTTCTATATGTTGCAAAATTTGAGACAGAATTAGAGACGAAAAAGCGTCTAAGTAATCCAATCTATCCCAAAGTACGTGATGCCATGCATTATGCTTCATTTATAAGCCCTTACTTAATGAGCACCAGTGATCGGTTTAGTATGATCACTTTAACTGGTCGATCAACTTGATATGTCCGCACTAAATCGTATGTAACTTTTGATTTAGATCTCAGAATGACACAAATCCAATGCCCACGTTAAAGTAGCTAATTTTTCTATATTTTGTGAAATTTGAGACAAAAATAGAGACAACAAAGCATCCAAGTAATCCAATCTATCCCAACCTGCATGATGCCATGCTTTATGCTTCATTTATAAGCCCTTACTAAATCAGCACCATTGATCAGTTTAGAATAATCATCTTAACTAGCCGATAACCTTGACATGTCCGCACCAAATCGTCCGTAACTTTTGATTTAGAGCTCAGAATGACACGAATCCAATGCCCACCTTAACTAGCTCAATTTTTTATATTGTGACACAATTTAAGACATAAATAAAGAAAACACAGCGTCTAAGTAATCCAACCTATCCCAAACTAGGTGATGCCATGCTTTATGCTTCATTTATTAGCCTTAATTTAATGAGCACCAATGATCAGTTTAAAATGATTGCTTTAATTAGCTGATCAACTAGACATGTCCGCACTAAATCGTTCGTAACTTTTGATTTAGTACTCAGAATGACACAAATCCAATTCCCACGTTAAACTAGATCAATTTTCTATATTGTAACAAAACGTGAAACAGAAATAGATACGACAAAATGGCCAAGTAATCCAGTCTATCCAAAACTGTAAACTGGTGTGTATTATGCTTCTTTTATAAGCCTTTACTCAATGAGCAGCAATGAAAAATTTAGAATAATCATATTAACTGGCCGATCAACTTGACATGTACGCACTAAATCGTGTATAACTTTTGATTTTGAGCTCAGAATGACACGAATTCAATGCCCACGTTAAGCTAGATAAATTTTCTATATTTCAACAAAATTTGAGACAGAAATAGATACGACAAAGCATCCAAGTAATCCAATCTATCCAAAATTGTGCCATACCATGCACTATGCTTGATTTATAAGCCTTTACTCAATGAGCGCCAATGATCAGTTTAGAATAATCATATTAATTGGCCTATCAACTTGAAACGTCCGCGCTAAATCGTCTGTAACTTTTGATTTTGAGCTCAGAATGACACGAAACCAATGCCCCCATTATGCTAGATAAATTTTCAATATTTTAACGAAATTTGAAACACAAATAGAGACGAAAAATCGTGTAAGTAATCCAATATATCATACTGTGTGATGCCATGCATTATGGTTCATTTATAAGCCTTTACTCAATGAGCACCAATGATCAATTTAGAATATTAATATTAACTAGTCAATGAACTTGACATGTCTGCCCTAAATCGCCAGTAATTTGATTTTGAGCTCCGAATGACACGAATCCAGTACCCACGTTAACCTAAATAAATTTTCTATATTATAACAAAATTTCAAACACAATCAGAGACAACAAAGCGTCCAAGTAATCCAATCTATCAGAAACTGTGTGATGCCATCAATTATGTTTGATTTATAAGTCTTTACTCAATGAGCAACAATGATCAGTTTAGAATGATCATCTTAATTTTCCGATCAAGTTGACATGTTCGCCCTAACTCGTCCGTAACTTTTCATTTTGAGCTGGGAATGACACGAATTCAATGTCCACATTGACATGTCCGCACAAAATTATCTATATTTTGCAAAATTTGACACAGAAATAGAGACGACAAAGCGTCCAAGTAATCCAATCTATCCCAAACTGCGTGATGCCATGCTTTATGCTTCATTTATAAGCCTTTACTTAATGAGCACCAATGATCGTTTTAGAATGATCACTTTACTTGATATGTTCGCACTAAATCGTATATAAATTTTGATTTACAGCTTAGAATGACACGAATCCAATGCCCATTAAGCTAATTAAATTTTCTATATTTTGCAAAATTTGAGACAGAAATAGAGACAACAAACCATCCAAGTAATCCAACCTATCCCAACCTGCGTGATGCCATGATTTATGCTTCATTTATAAGCCTTTACTTAATCAGCACCATTGATCAGTTTAGAATAATCATCTTAATTGGCCGATAACCTTTACATGTTTTCACCAAATCTTTCGTAACTTTTGAATTAGAGCTCAGAATGACACGAATCCTATCCTCACGTTAAGCGAACTATATTTTTATATTGTGACAAAATTTGAGACAGAAATAGAGACAACAAAGCGTCTAAGTAATCCAATCTATCCCAAGCTGTGTGATGCCATGTTTTATGCTTCATTTATAAGCCTTCACTTAATGATCACCAGTGATCAGTTTAGAATGATTACTTTAACTCGCCGATAACCTTGACATGTCCAAACTAAATCGTCCATAACTTTTGATTCAGAGTTCAGAATGACACAAATCCAATTCCCACGTTAAGGTAGCTCAATTTTCCATATTGTTACAATATTTAATACTGAAATCGATACGACAAAGCGTCAAAGTAATCCAATCTATCCAAAACTATAAGATGGCGTGCATTATGCTTCACTTATAAGCCTTTACTCAATGAGCACAATGGTCAGTTTAGAATGATAAACGCGATATGTCCACGCTAAATTGTATGTAACTTTTGATTTAGAGATCAGAATGACACGAATCCAATGCCTACGTTAAGCTAGCTAAATTTTCTATATTTTGCTAAATTTGAAACAGAAATAGCAACAACATAGCATCCAAGTATTCCAATCTATCCAAAACTGTATGGTGCCATGCATTATATTTCATTTATAAGCCTTTACGCAATGAGCACCAATGATCAATTAAGAGTAATCATATTAATTGGCCGATGAACTTGACATGTCTACACAAAATCGTCCGTAACTTTTGATTTTAAGCTCAAAATGACTCGAATCCAATGCCCATGTTAAGCTAGATAAAGTTTTCATATTTTTAACAAAATTTGAGACAAAATTAGATATGAAAAATCATCCAATTAATCAAATCTATCCCAAACTGCACGATGCCATGCATTATGCTTAATTTATAAGCCTTTACTCAATGAGCCCCATTGATCATTTTAGAATAATCATATTAACTGGCCGATCAACTTGACATGTCCATAGTAATTCGTCCGTAACTTTTGATTTTGAGCTCAAAATGACATGAATCCAATGCACACGTTAAGCTTGCTAAATTTTCTATATTTTGACAAAATTTGAGACAGAAATAGAGACGACAAAGTGTCCAAATAATCAAATCTATCCCAACCTGCGTGATGCGATGCTTTATGCTTCATGTATAAGCTTTTACTCAATCAGCACTAATGATCAGTTATAATAACCATCTTAACTGGCCGATAACCTTGACTTGTCCGCACCAAATCCTCCGTAACTTCTTATTTAGAGCTCAAATGACACGAATCCAATGCCCACGTTAAACTACCTCAATTTTCTAAATTTTGACAAAAATTGAGACAAAAATAGAGACGATAAAGCATCTAAGTAAGCCAACCAATCCCAAACAGCGTGATGCCATGATTTAAGCCTTGACTTAATGAGCAGAAATGATCAGCTTAATTGATTACTTTAACTGGACGATCAACTTTTCATTCATTTTATTTTGGCATGTCTGCAATAAATCATCCGTAACTTTTCATTCAGAGCTCAGAATGACACGAATCCAATGCCCACGTTAAACTAGCTCAATTTTCTATATTGTAACAAAATTTGAGACCGAAATATATATACGGCAAAGCATCCAAGTATTTCAATCTATTCCGAACTGTGTGATGTCATGCATTATGCTTCATTTATAAACCTTTACTCATTAAGAATAGTCATATTAATTGGCCGATGAATTTGACATGTCCGCACTAAATCATCAGTAACTTTTGATTTTGAGCTCAGAATAACGCGAATCCAAAGGCCACGTTAAGCTAGATAAATTTTCTATATTTTAACAAAATTTGAGACACAAATATAATCTATCTAATACTGTGTGATGCCATGCATTATAGTTGATTTATAAGCCTTTACTTAATGAGCATCAATGATCAGTTTAGAATAATCCTATTAACAGGCCGATCAGCTTGACATGTCTGCACTAAATCTTCCGTAACTTTTGATTTTGAGCTTAGAATGACACGAATGCAATGCCCCCATTAAGCTAGCTCAAATTTCTATATTGTGACATAATATGAGACAAAACTAGATACGACAAAGCATTTAAATAATTCAATCTATCCCAAACTGCATGATGCCATTCATTATGCTTCATTTATAAGCCTTTACTAAATGAGCGTCAATGATCAGTTTAGTATAATCATATTAACTGGCCGATCAACTTGACATTTCCGGAATAAATCGTCTGTAACTTTTGGTTTAGATATCAAAATCACACGAATCCGATGCGCACGTTAAGGTAGCTCAATTTTCTATATTTTGCAAAATTCCAGACCAAAATAGAGACGACAAAGCGTCCAAGTAATCCAAGATATCCCAAACTACGTGATGGCATGCTTTATGCTTCATTTATAACCCTTTACTTAATTTTCACCAATGATCAGTTTATAATGAGCACTTTAACTAGCCGATCAACTTGATATGTCCGTGCTAAATCTTTCGTAACTTTTGTTTTAGAGCTCCGAATGATACGAAACCAATGCCCATGTTAAGGTAGCTCAATTTTCTATATTGTGAATAAATTTGAGATAGAAATAGAGACGATAAAGCATCCCAGTAATCCAATCTATCCCAAAATGCGTGATGCAATGCTTTATGCTTCATTTAGAAGCCTTTACATAATGAGCACTAATGATCAATTTATAATGATGACTCTAACTGGCCGATAAACTTGAACTTTCCGCACTAAATCGTCTGTAACTTTTGATTTAGAGCTCAGAATGACACCAATCTAATGCCCACGTTAAGCTAGGTCAATTTTCTGCGTTGTGACAAAATTTGAGAAAGAACTAGCAAAGACAAGCATCCAAGTAATCTAATCTATCGGAAACTGTGTGATACCATGCATTATGCTTCGTTTATAAGCCTCTACTCAATAAGCATCGATGATCATTCTAGAATAATCATATTAACTGTCCGATGAACTTGAGATGTCTGCACAAAATCATCCGTAACTTTTGATTTAGAACTCAAAATGACACATATCCAATATCCACATTAATATAGCTAAATTTTCTATCTTTTGCAAAATTTTAGACATAAATATAGACAACAAAGCGTCTAAGTAATCCAATCCATCGCAAACAGCATGATGCCATGCTTTACGCTTCATTTATAAGCCTTCACTTAATGAGCACCAATGATCAGGTTAGAGTGATCACTTTAACTGGCCGATCAACTTGACATGTTCGCACTAAATCGTCCGTACTTTTGATTTTGAGCTCAAAATGACACGAATCCAATGTGCACGTTAAGCTTGCTATATTTTCTATATTTTGGCAAAATTTGAGACAGAAATAGAGACGACAAAGTGTCCAAGTAATCCAATCTATCCCAACCTGCTTGATGCCATGCTTTATGCTTCATGTATAAGCTTTTACTCAATCAACACCAATGATCAGTTATAAAAGTCATCTTAAAATGCCGATAACCTTGACTTGTCCGCACCAAATCCTCCGTAACTTCTTATTTAGAGCTCAAATGACACGAATCCAATGCCCACGTTAAACTACCTCAATTTTCTAAATTTTGACAAAAATTGAGACAAAAATTGAGACGACAAAGCATCTAAGTAATCCAACCAGTCCCAAACAGCGTGATGCCATGATTTAAGCCTTGACTTAATGAGCAGAAATGATCAGCTTAATTGATTACTTTAACTGGCCGATCAACTTTTCATTCATTTTATTTTGGCATGTCTGCAATAAATCATCCGTAACTTTTCATTCAGAGCTCAGAATGACACAAATCCAATGCCCACGTTAAACTAGCTCAATTTTCTATATTGTAACAAAATTTGAGACCGAAATATATATACGGCAAAGCATCCAAGTATTTCAATCTATTCCGAACTGTGTGATGTCATGCATTACGCTTCATTTATAAACCTTTACTCATTAAGAATAGTCATATTAATTGGCCGATGAATTTGAAATGTCCGCACTAAATCATCAGTAACTTTTGATTTTGACCTCGGAATAACGCGAATCCAAAGGCCACGTTAAGCTAGATAAATTTTCTATATTTTAACAAAATTTGAGACACAAATATAATCTATCTAATACTGTGTGATGCCATGCATTATAGTTGATTTATAAGCCTTTACTTAATGAGCATCAATGATCAGTTTAGAATAATCCTATTAACAGGCCGATCAGATTGACATGTCTGCACTAAATCTTCCGTAACTTTTGATTTTGAGCTTAGAATGACACGAATCCAATGCCCCCATTAAGCTAGCTCAAATTTCTATATTGTGACATAATATGAGACAAAACTAGATACGACAAAGCATTTAAATAATTCAATCTATCCCAAACTGCATGATGCCATTCATTATGCTTCATTTATAAGCCTTTACTAAATGAGCGTCAATGATCAGTTTAGTATAATCATATTAACTGGCCGATCAACTTGACATTTCCGGAATAAATCGTCCGTAACTTTTGGTTTAGATATCAAAATCACACGAATCCGATGCCCACGTTAAGGTAGCTCAATTTTCTATATTTTGCAAAATTCCAGACCAAAATAGAGATGACAAAGCGTCCAAGTAATCCAAGATATCCCAAACTGCGTGATGGCATGCTTTATGCTTCATTTATAACCCTTTACTTAATTTTCACCAATGATCAGTTTATAATGAGCACTTGAACTAGCCGATCTACTTGATATGTCCGTACTAAATCTTCCGTAACTTTTGTTTTAGAGCTCCGAATGATACGAAACCAATGCCCACATTAAGGTAGCTCAATTTTCTATATTGTGAATAAATTTGAGATAGAAATAGAGACGATAAAGCATCCCAGTAATCCAATCTATCCCAAAATGCGTGATGCCATGCTTTATGCTTCATTTAGAAGCCTTTACATAATGAGCACTAATGATCAATTTATAATGATGACCCTAACTGGCCGATAAACTTGAACTTTCCGCACTCAATCGTCTGTAACTTTTGATTTAGAGCTCAGAATGACACCAATCTAATGCCCACGTTAAGCTAGGTCAATTTTCTGCGTTGTGACAAATTTGAGAAAGAACTAGCAAAGACAAGCATCCAAGTAATCTAATCTATCGGAAACTGTGTGATACCATGCATTATGCTTCGTTTATAAGCCTCTACTCAATAAGCATCGATGATCATTTTAGAATAATCATATTAACTGTCCGATGAACTTGACATGTCTGCACTAAATCATCCGTAACTTTTGATTTAGAACTCAAAATGACACAGATCCAATATCCACATTAATATAGCTAAATTTTCTTTCTTTTGCAAATTTTAGACATAAATATAGACAACAAAGCGTCTAAGTAATCCAATCCATCGCAAACAGCATGATGCCATGCTTTACGCTTCATTTATAAGCCTTTACTTAATGAGCAACAATGATCAGGTTAGAGTGATCACTTTAACCGGCCGATCAACTTGATATGTTCGCACTAAATCGTCCGTACTTTTGATTTTGAGCTTAAAATGATACGAATCCAATGTGCACGTTAAGCTTGCTATATTTTCTATATTTTGACAAAATTTGAGACAGAAATAGAGACGACAAAGTGTCCAAGTAATCCAATCTATCCCAACCTGCTTGATGCCATGCTTTATGCTTCATGTATAAGCTTTTACTCAATCAACACCAATGATCAGTTATAAAAGTCATCTTAAAATGCCGATAACCTTGACTTGTCCGCACCAAATCCTCCGTAACTTCTTATTTAGAGCTCAAATGACACGAATTCAATGCCCACGTTAAGCTAGCTCAATTTTCTAAATTTTGACAAAAATTGATACAAAAATAGAGACGACACTGCGTCTAAGTAATCCAATCAATCCCAAACAGCGTGATGCCATGCTTTATGCTTCATTTATAAGCCTTGACTTAATGAGCAGAAATGATCAGCTTAATTGATTACTTTAAATGGCCGATCAACTTGAAATGTCTGCAATAAATCATCCGTAACTTTTCATTCATAGCTCAGAATGACACAAATCCAATACCCACGTTAAGCTAGCTCAATTTTCTATATTGTAACAAAATTTGTGATCGAAATATATATACGCAAAGACTCCAAGTATTTCAATCTATCCCAAACTGTGTGATGCCATGCATTATGCTTCATTTATAAACCTTTACTCATTAAGAATATTCATATTAATTGGCCGATGAATTTGACATGTCCTCACTAAATCATCAGTAACTTTTGATTTTGAGCTCAGAATAACGCGAATCTAATGCCCACGTTAACCTAGATAAATTTTCTATATTTTAAAAAAAAATTGAGACAGAAATACAAACTATCTAATACTGTGTGATGCCATGCATTATAGTTGATTTATAAGCCTTTACTCAATGAGCATCAATGATCAGTTTAGAATAATCCTATTAACAGGCCGATCAGCTTGACATGTCTGCACTAAATCTTCCGTAACTTTTGATTTTGAGCTTAGAATGACACGAATCCAATGCCCCCATTAAGCTAGCTCAAATTTTTATATAGTGAAATAATTTGAGACAAAACTAGCTACGAAAAAGCGTCTAAATAATCCAATCTATCCCAAACTGCATGATGCCATTCATTATGCTTCATTTATAAGACTTTACTAAATGAGCGTCAATGATCAGTTTAGTATAATCATATTACCTGGCCGATCAACTTGACATTTCCGCAATAAATCGTCCATAACTTTTGATTTAGATATCAAAATCACACAAATCCAATGCCCACGTTAAGCTAGCTCAATTATCAATATTTTGCAAAATTCCAGACCAAAATAGAGACGACAAAGCGTCCAAGTAATACAATATATCCCAAACTGCGTGATGGCATGCTTTATGCTTCATTTATAACCCTTTACTTAATTTGCACCAATGATCAGTTTATAATGAGCACTTTAACTAGCCGATCAACTTGATATGTCCGTACTAAATCTTCCGTAACTTTTGTTTTAGAGCTCCGAATGATACGAATCCAATGCCCACGTTAAGGTAGCTCAATTTTCTATAATGTAAATAAATTTGAGACAAAAATAGAGACGATAAAGCATTCCAGTAATCCAATCTACCCCAAAATGCGTGATGTCATGCTTTATGCTTCATTTAGAAGCCTTTACATAATGAGCACTAATGATCACTTTATAATGATGACCCTAACTGGCCGATATAGTTGAACTTTCCGCACTAAATCGTCCATAACTTTTGATTTAGATCTCAGAATGACACCAATCCAATGCCCACGTTACGCTAGGTCAATTTTCTGTGTTGTGACAAAAATTTGGGAAAGAACTAGCAAAGACAAGCATCCAGGTAATCTAATCTATCGGAAACTGTGTGATGCCATGCATTATGCTTCGTTTATAAGCCTTTACTCAATAAGCATCGATGATCATTTTAGAATAATCATATTAACTGTCCGATCAACTTGACATGTCTGCACTAAATCATCCGTAACTTTTGATTTAGAACTCAAAATGACAGAGATCCAATATCCACATTAATATAGCTAAATTTTCTATCTTTTGCAAAATTTTAGACATAAATAGAGACAACAAAGCGTCTAAGTAATCCTATCCATCGCAAACAGCGTGATGCCATGCTTTACGCTTCATTTATAAGCCCTTACTTAATGAGCACCAATGATCAGGTTAGAGTGATCACTTTAACTGGCCGATCAACTTGATATGTTCGCACTAAATCATCCGTAACTTTTGACTTTGAGCTCAAATTGACACGAATCCAATGCCCACATTAAGCTACTTCAATTTTCAATATTTTATCCAAATTTGAGACAGAAATAGAGAGGACAAAGCATCCAAGTAATCCAATATATCCAAAAAGGTGTGATGCCATGCATTATGCTTCATTGATAAGCCTTTACTCAATGAGAACCAATGATAAGTTTAAAAAAATCATATTAACTAGTCGATCAACTTGACATGTCTGCACTAAATCGTCTTTAACTTTTGATTTTAAGCTCAGAATGACAGTAATCCAATGCCCTCTTCAAGTAGCTTAATTTTCTATGTTGTTATGAAATTTGCGAACGAACTAGATACCACAAAGCGTCCAAATTATGCAACTATCCGAAACTGCGTGATGCCATGCATCATGCTTCTTTAATAAGCCTTTACTCAATGAGCACCAATGATCAGTTTAGTATGATCATATTAACGGCTGATCAAGTTGACATGTCCGCACTAAATCGTTTGTAACTTTTGATTTAGAGATAAGAATGACACGAATCCAATGGCCACGTTAAATTTTCTATATTTTACAAAATTTGAGACAAAAATTGAGATGAAAAAATGTCCAAATAATCCAATCTATCCCAAATTATGTGATGTCATGTTTATGCTTCATTTATAAGCGTTTACTTGGTGAGCACCAATGATCAGTTTAGAATGATCACTTTAACTGGCCAATCAACTTGATATGTCCACACTAAATCATCCGAAACTTCTGATTTAGAAATCGAAATGACACGAATCTAGTGACCACGTTAGGCTAACTCAATTTTCTATATTATGACAAAGTTTGAGAAAGAAATAGAGACGATAAAGTGTCCAAGTAATCCAACTGCGTGATGCCATTCTTTATGCTTCATTTATAGGCCTTTACTTAATGAGTACTACTGATCTGTTTAGAATGTTGATTTTAACTGGCCAATCAACTTGACATGTCCGCACTAAATGGTCCATAAAATTTTGATTAGAGCTCATAATGAAACGAATCCCATGCCAAAATAGCTCAATTTTCTATATTCTAACAAAATCTGAGACCGAAAGAGATACGAAAAAGCATCCTAGTAATCCAATCTATCCAAAACTGTGTGATTACATGCATTATGCTTCATTTATAGGCTTTTACTCAATGAGCACCAATGATCAGTTGAGAATAATCATATTTATTGGCCGATCAACTTGACATGTCCACACTAAATTGTTCGTAAATATTGATTTTGAGCTCAGAATGACATGAATCTAATGCCTACATTAAACTAGATAAATTTTCTATATTTTACAAAATTTGAAACAAAAATAGAGATGACAAGTGTCCAAGTAATCCAATCTATCAAGAACTGTGTAATGCCATGCATTACGCTTCGTTTATAAAGCTTTACTCAATGATCACCAATGATCAGTTTAGAATGATCATATTAACTGGCCGATCAACTTGACATGTCCGCACTAAATCATCTGTAACTTTTGATTTAAAGCTCCAAAAGACACATATCCAATGCCCACGTTAAGCTAGATTAGTTTTCTATATTGTGACAAAATTTGAGACAGAATTAGAGACAACAAAGCATCGAAATAATCCAATCTATGCTAAACTTTGTGATGCCTTGCATTATGCTTCATTTATAAGCTCTTACTCAATGAGCATTAATGATCATCAGTTTAGAATGATCATTTTAACTGGCCGATCAACTTGACATTTCTGCACTAAATCATCCGTAATTTTTGATTTTGAGCTCATAATGACATGAACCCAATGCCCACTTAAAGCTAGCTCAAGTTTCTATATTGTGGAAATATTTGAGACAAACCTACATAAGAAAAGGTGTCAAACTGAGTGATGTCATGCATTATGTTTCATTTATAAGCCTTTACTCAATGTGCACCAACGATCAGTTTAGAATTAAACAATCAACTTGATATATGCACACTAAATCGTCCACAACTTTTGATTTAAAGCTCTGAATGACACGTATACAATACCCACGTTAATCTTGCTAAATTCTCTATATTTTGAGAAAATTTGAGACAGAAATAGAAGCGACATAGCGTCCAAGTAATCCAATCTTTCCCAAAATTTGTGATGCCATGCTTTATACTTCATTTATAAACCTTTACTTAAAGATCACCAATGATCATATTATAATGATCACTTTAACTAGCCGATCAACTTGACATGTCCGCACTAAATCTTCCGTAACTTTTGATTTAGAGCTCTGAATGACACGAATCCAATGTCTACGTTAAGCTAGCTCAATTTTCTCTAATGTAACAAAATTTAAGATAGAAATAGATACGAAAAAGCATCCAAGTAATCCAATCTATCCAAAAATTTGTGTTGCCATGCATTATGCTTCATTTATAAGCACCAATGATCAGTTTACTCAATGACCACCAATGATCAGTTTCGAATTATCACATTAACTAGCCGATCAAGTTGTCATGTATGCACTAAATCATCCGTAACTTTTGATTTAAAGTTCAGAATGACACCAATCGAATGCCCATGTTAATCTAGCTCAATTTTCTATATTTTAACAAAAATAGAGACAAAATAGAGACAAAAATAGAGATGACAAAGCGTCGAAGTAATCCAATCTATCCAAAACTCCGTGATACCATGCATTATGACTCATTTATAAGCCTTGACTCAATGAGCACCAATTATCAGTTTAGAATAATCATATTAACTAGCCGATCGACTTGAAATGTCTTCACTAAATCATCCATAACTTTTGATTTTGGGCTCAGAATGATACGAATCCAATGCCCACGTTAAGCTCTCTCAATTTTCTATATTTTAACAAAAATTGAGACAAAATAGAGATGACAAAGCATCCAAGTAATCCAATCTATCCAAAACTGTGTGATTCCATGCATTATGCTTCATTTATAAGCCTTTACTCAATGAGCACCAATTATCTGTTTAAAATAATCATATTAACTAGCCGATCGACTTGACATTTCCGCACTAAATCGTCCGTACCTTTTTGATTTTGAGCTCAGAATGATACGAATCCAATGCCCACGTTAAACTAGTTCAATTTTCTATATTGTGATAAAATTTGATACAGAACTAGATACGATAAAGCATCCAAATAATCAAATCTATCTTAAGCTGCACGAATGCCATGCATTATGATTAATTTATAAGCCTTTACTTAAAGAGCACCAATGATCAGTTTAGAATAATCATATTAACTGGCAGAGAAAATCGTCCGTACCTTTGATTTAGAGCTCAGAATGACACGAATCTAATGCCCAAATTAAGCTAGCTCAATTTTCTATATTTTAACAAGATTTAGAGCTCAGAATGACACGAATCTAATGCCCAAATTAAGCTAGCTCAATTTTCTATATTTTAACAAAATTTAAGACAGAAATAGATACGACAAAGCGTCCAAGTAATCCAATATATCCAAAAACTATGCGATGACATGCATTATGCTTCATTTAGAAGCATTTACTCAATGAGAAGTAATGATGAGTCTAGAGTAATCATATTAACTGCCCGATCAACTTGACATGTCCGCACTAAATCGTCCATAACTTTTGATTTAGAGCTCTGAATGACACGAATCCAATGCCCACGTTAAGCTAGATTAATTTCTATATTGTAACAAAACTTGAGAGAAAAATAAATACGACAAATCATCCAAGTTATCAAATATATCCAAACATGTGTGATGCCATGCATTATGCTTCATTTAGAAGTCTTTACTCAATGCGCACCAATGATAAGTTTAGAATAATCAGATTAACTGCCCGATCAACTTTACATGTGCGCAGTAAATCGTCCGTAACTTTTGATTTTGAGCTCAGAATGACACGAATCCAACGCACACGTTAATCTTGCTAAATTTTCTATATTTTGACAAAATTTGAGACAGCAATAGAGACAACAAAGAATCTAAGTAATCCAATCTATCCCAAACTACGTGATGCAATGCCGTATGCATTATTTATAAGCCTTTACTTAAGGAGAACCAATGATAAGTTTAGAATGATAATTTTAGATGGCCGATCAACTTGATATGTCTGCACTAAATTGTCCGTAAGTTCTTATTTATAGCTCAGATTGACATAAATCCAATGTCCATGTTAAGCTAGCTAAATTTTCTATATTACAACAAAATTTGAAACAGAAATATATATGACAAAGCGTTCAAGTAATCCAATCTATCCAAAAATGTATGATATCATGCATTATGATTCATGTATAAGCTTTTACTTAGTGAGCATCAATGATCTGTTTAGAATAATCTTATTAACTAGCCGATCGACTTGACATGTCCGCACTAAATCATCTATAACTTTTGAGTTTGAGCTCAGAATGATACGACTCCAATGCCTACGTTAACCTAGTTCAATTATCTATATCGTGACAATATTTGAGATATAAATAGAGACGACAAACCATCCAAGTTATCCAATCTATCCAAACTGTATGATGCCATGCTTTATAGTTCATTTATAAGCTTTTACTTAATGAGCACTAATGATCAGTTTAGAACGATCACTTTAACTAGTCAATCAACTTGACTTGTCTGCACTAAATTGTCTGTAACTTGATTTAGAGCTCATAATGACATGAATCCAATGCCCACGTTAACCTTTCTTGATTTTCTATATTGTGACAAAATTCAAGATAGAAATAGAGAAGACAAAGCGTCAGAGTAATCCAATATTACCAAACTGTGTGTTCCATGCTTTATGCTTCATTAAAATTGATCACTTAAATTGACCGATCAACTTGACATGTCCGCAGTAAATCGTCCGTAACTTTTGATTTAGAGCTCAGAATGACACGAATCCAATGCCCACATTGAACTAGCTTAATTTTCTATTTTGTAACACAATTTAAGACAAAAATAGATACGAAAAAGCATCAAAGTAATCCAATATATCCTAAACTATGTGATGTCATTCATTGTGCTTGATATAGAAGCCTTTACTCAATGAGAACCGATGATCAGTTTAGAATAATCATATTAACTGGCCAATCAACTTGACATGTCCGCACTAAATCGTCCGTAACTTTTGATTTAGAGCTCAGAATGACATGAATCCAACGTCCGCGTTAAGCTAGCTTAATTTTGTATATTGTAAAAACATTTGAGATAAAAATAGATACGATAAAGCATCCAACTTATCAAATATATCCAAAACTGTGTGATGCCATGCTCTATGCTTCAGTTAGAAGTCTTTACTTAATGAACACATAGTTTAGAATAATCATATTAACTTGCTGATCAACTTGTCATGTCCGCTGTAAATCGTCCGTAACTTTTGATTTTGCCTCAGAATGATACGAATCCAATGCACGCAATAAACTTGCTAAATTTTCTATATTTTGATAAAATTTGAGACATAAATAGAGACGATAATGCGACCAAGCAATCCAATCTTTCCACAACTGTGTGATGCAATGCTATATGCTTCATTTATAAGCCTTTACTTAAAGAGCACCAATGATCAGTTTAGAATGATAACTTTAAATGGCCGATCAACTTTTTATGTCCACACTAAATCGTCCGTAACTTTTGATTTAGAGCTAAGAATGACACAAATCAAATGTACACGTTAAGCTAGCTCAATTTTCTACACCGCAACAAAATTTGAGACAGAAATAGATACGAGACTATGTGATGTCATGCATTATGCTTCATTTAGAAGCCTTTACTCAATGAGAACCAATGATCAGTTTAGAATAATCATATTAACTGGCCGATCAACTTGACAAGTCCGCACAAAATCATCCGTAACTTTTGATTTTGAGCTCATAATGACATGAATCCAATGCCCGCGTTAAGCTAGCTAAAATACCTATATTTTAACAAAATTTGAGAAAGAAACAGAGATGAAAAAGCATCCAAGTAATCAAATCTATCTGGAATAGCGTGATCCCATGCTTTATTCTTCATTTATAAGCTTTTACTTAAAGAGAACCAATGATGAGTTAAGAATGATCACTTTAACTGGCCGATCAACTTGACATGTACGCACTAAATCGTCAGTAACTTTTGATTCGGAGCTTAGAATGACACGAATCCAATGCCACGTTAAGCCAGCTCAATTTTCTATATTGTAACAAAATTTGAGACAGAAATAGATACGACAAAGCGTCCAAGTAATCCAATAAATCCAAAACTGTATGATGCCATGCATTATCCTTCATTTAGAAGCCTTGACTCAACAAGCACCAATGATAAGTTTAGATTAATCATATTAATTGGCCGATCAACTTGACATGCCCGCACCAAATCGTCCGTAACATTTGATTTAGAGCTTAGAATGACACGAATCCAATGCCCACGTTAAGCTCGCTAAATTTTCTATAGTTTGCAAATTTGAGATAGAAATAGAGACGAAAAAGCGTCCAAGTAATCCAATAAATCCAGAACTGTGTGATGCCATGCATTATACTTCATTTAGAAGGCTTTAGTCAATGAGCACCAATAATTAATTTAGCATAATCATATTAACTGGCAGATCAACTTGACATGTCCGCACTAAATCGTCCGTAACTTTTAATTTAGAACTCAGAATAACACCAATCGAATGCCACGTTAAGGTAGCTCAATTTTCTATACTGTCACAAAAATTTAGACAAAAAAAGAGACGACAAACCATCCAAGTAATCCAATCTATCCCAAACATCGGTGACGCCATGCTTTATGCTTCATTTATAAGCCTTAACTTAAAGAGCACCAATGATCTGTTTAGAATGATCACTTTAACTGGCCGATCAACTTGACATGTGTGCACTAAATCATCTGTAACTTTTGATTAGAGCTCTGAATGACACGAATCCAATTCCCACGTTATGCTACCTGAATTTTCTATATTGTAACAAAATTTGTGAGAGAAATAGATACGACAAAGTGTCCAAGTAAGCCAATCTATCACAAACTGCGTGATGTCCTGCTTTGTGCTTCATTTATAAATCTTTACTCAATGAGCACCAATGATAAATTTAGAATAATCATATTAACTGGCCGATCAACTTGACATGTCCGCAGTAAATCGTCCATAACTTTTGATTTTTAGCTCAGAATAACACGAATCCAATGCGCACGTTAAACTTGCTAAATTTTCTATATTTGCACAAAATTTGAGACATAAATAGAGAGGACAAAGCATCCAAGTAATCCAATATATCCCAACTACGTGATGCAATTTTGTATTCTTCATTAATAAGCCTTTGCTTAAAGAGCACCAATTATCAGTTTGGAATGATATTTAAATGGCCTATCAACTTGGTATGTCTGCACTAAATCTTCTACAACTTTTGATTTAGAGCTAAGAATGACACAAATCCAATGTTCATGTTAACCTATGTCTATTTTCTGTATTGTAACAAAATTTGATACAAAAATAAATACAACAAAGCGTCCAAGTAATCCTATCCATCCAAAACTGTGTGCTGCCATGCATTATGCTATATTTATAAGCATTTTCTCAATCAGCACCAATGATCAGTTTAGAATAATCATATTAACTGGCCAATAAACTTGACATTTCCACACTAAATCGTCCGTAACTTTTGATTTAGTGCTTAGAATGACACGAATAAAATTAAGAGCTTAATTTTCTATATTGTCACAAAATTTGAGAAAAAAATAGATACGACAACACATCAAAGTAATCAAATATATCCAAAACTGTGTGATGGCATGCATTACACTTCATTTGGAAGTCTTTACTCAATGAGCACCAATGATCTATTTATAATAATCATATTAACTAGCCGATCAACTTGACATGTCCGCAGTAAATTTTTCGTAACATTAGATTTTGAGCTCAGAATGACACGAATCCAATGTCCACATTAAACTAGCTCAATTTTCTATATTTTGACAAAATTTGAGGCAGAAATAGAGAGGACAAAGCATCCAAGTAATCCAATCTGTCCCAAACTGCATGATGCAATGTTGTATGCTTCATTTATAAGACTTTACTTAAAGAGCACCAATGATAAGTTTAGAACGATAATTTTAAACGGCCAATCTACTTGACATGTCTGCACTAAGTCGTCCGTAACTTTTGACTTACAGCTCAGAATGAAACGAATCCAATGTCTACGTTACGCTAGCTCAGTTTTCTATATTGTAAAAAAATTTGAGATAGAAATAGGTATGAAAAAGCATTCCAGTAATCCAATCTATCCAAAACTGTGTGATGCCATGCATTATATTTCATTTATAGGCATTTACTCAATGAGCACCTATGATTAGTTTAGAACAAGCATATTAATTGGCCGATCAACTTGACATGTCCGCACTAAATCGTCCGTAACTTTTGATTTTGAGCTCCAAATGACACGAATCCAATGCCCTGTTAATCTAGCTCAATTTTCTATATTGTAACAAAATTTGACACATAAATAGATACGACAAAGCGTCTAAGTAGTCCAATTAATCTAAAATTGTTGGATGCCATGCATTATGCTTCATTTAGAAGCATTTACTTAATGAATACCGATGATCAGTTAAGAATAATCATATTAACTGGCCGATCAACTTGACATGTTCGTACTAAATCATCTGTAACTTTTGATTTAGAGCTCAGAAAGACACGAATCCAATGCCCACGTTATGCTAGCTAAATTTTCTATACTTTGCAAAATTTGAGGCAAAAATAGAGATGACAAAGCCTCCAAGTAATCCAATAAATCTAAAACTGTGTGATGCCATGCATAATGTTTCATTTAGAAGTCTTTACTCAATGAGCACCAATGATCAGTTTAGAATAATCATATTAACTGGCCGATCAACTTGACATCTCCGCACTAAATCATCCATAAATTTTATTTTGGAGCTCAGAATGACACGAATCCAATGCCCACATTAAGCTAGCTAAATTTTCTATATTTTGCAAAATTTGAGACAGAAATAGAGACAACAAAGCGTCCAAGTAAGCCAATCTATCCCAAACTACGTGACGTCATGCTTTATACTTCATTTATAAGCCTTTACTCAATAAGCACCATTCACCAGTTTAGAACAATCATCTTAACTGGCCGATTAACTTGACAAGTCTGCACCAATGATCAGTTTAAAATGACAACTTTAACTGGCCGATCAACTTGACATCTCCGCACTAAAACATCTGTACCTATTTATTTAGAGATCAGAATGAGACAAATCCAATGCCC
Organism: Pugionium cornutum; assembly: GCA_018901935.1. Lineage (NCBI taxonomy): Eukaryota > Viridiplantae > Streptophyta > Magnoliopsida > Brassicales > Brassicaceae > Pugionium > Pugionium cornutum. The sequence continues at coordinate 20,113,880 of CM032163.1, read as the reverse complement.
ATGTTAAACTAGCTCAATTTTCTATATCATAACAAAATTTGAGACAGAAATAGAGACGACAAAGCGTCCAAGTAATCCAATCTATCCCAAACTGCGTGATGCAATGTTGTATGCTTCATTTATAAGCCTTTACTTAAAGAGCACCAATGATCAGTTTAGAATGATAACTTTAAATGGCCGATCTACTTGACATGTCTGCATTAAATCTTCCGTAACTTTTGACTTAGAGTTCAGAATGACACGAATCCAATGTCCACGTTAAGCTAGCTCAATTTTCTATATTGTAATAAAATTGGAGACATAAATAAATACGACAAAGCATCCAAGTAATCCAATCTATCCAAAACTGTGTCATGCCATGCAATATGTTTCATTTATAAGCATTTACTCAATGAGAACCAATGATCAATTTTGAGCTCAGAATGACACGAACCCAATACCCACGTTAAGCTAGCTCATTTTACTATATTGTGACAAAATTTGAGACAGAAATATACACGAAAAAGTGTCCAAGTAATACAATCTATCCCAAACAGCGTGAACCCATGAATTATGCTTCATTTATAAGCCTTTACTCAATCACCACCAATGATCAGTTTACAATAATCATATTAACTGGCGGACCAACTTGACATGTCCGTACTAAATCACATGTAACTTTTGATTTATAGCTCAGAATGACAGGAATCCAATGCCCACGTTAAGCTAGCTCAATTTTCTATATATTGAAAAAATTTGAGACTGAAATAGAGATGAAAAATCGTCCAAGTAATCCAATCTATCCAAACTGCTTGATGCCACGCATTATGCTTCATTTATAAGCCTTTATTTAATGAGCACCAATGATCAATTTAAAATGATCATTTTAACTGGCCACTCAACTTGACATGTCCATAATAAATCGTCGGTAACTTTTAATTTAGAGCTCAGAATGACACGAATCCAATGCCCACGTTAAACTTGTTCAATTTTCTATATTGTAACAAAATTTGAAACAAAAATAGACTCGACAAAGCGTCCAAGTAATCCAATCTATCCAAAAGTGTGTGATGTCATGCATTATTCTTCATTTATAAGCCTTTAACCAATGACCACCAGTGATCAATTTAGAATAATCGTATTAACTGGCCGATCAACTTGACATGTCTCCACTAAATCATCCGTAACTTTTGATTCTGAGCTTAGAATGACAAGAATACAGTGCCCACGTTAAGCTAGATAAATTTTCTATATTTTGACAAAATTTGAGACGGAAGTAGAGATGACAAAGCGTCCAAGTAATCAAATCTATCCCAAACTTTGTGATGCCATGTATTGTGCTTCATTTATAAGTTTTTACTCAATGAGGACCAATGATCAGTTTAGAATAATCATATTTACTGGCCGATCAACTTGACACATGTCCGAACTAAATCGTCTGTAACTTTTGATTTAGATTTTCGAATGACATGAATCAGTTGCATATGTTAAGCTAGCTCAATTTTCTATATTTTGACAAAATTTGAGAGAGAAATAGAGATGACAAAGCATCCATGTAATCCAATGTATCCAAACTCCTTGATGTCATGCATTATGCTTCATTTATAAGCCTTTTCTTAATGAGCACCAATGATCAGTTTAGAATGATCACTTTAACTGGCCAATCAATTTGACATGTTCGTACTAAATCGGTCGTAACTTTTGATTTAGAAATCAGAATGACACGAATCCAATGCCTCCGATAAGCTAGTGCATTTTTCTATATCATGACAAAATGTGAGGAAGAAATAGATACGACAAAGCATCCAAGTAATCTAATCCATACCAAACTGCGTGATGCAATGGATTATTTTCACTTATAAGCTTTTACTAAATGAGCACCAATGATCAAATTAGAATGATCATTTTAACTGGCACATCAATTTATTATGTTCGCACTAAATCGTCCATAACTTTTGATTTATAGCTTAGAATGACACGAATCCAATGTCCATGTTAAGCTAGTTCAATTTTCTATATTGTGACAAAATCTGACACAAAACTAGATACGAAAAAGCGTCTAAGTAATCCAATCTATCCCAAACTGCGTGATGCCATGCCGTATTCTTCATATATAAGCCTTTACTCAATGAACACCAATGATCAGTTTAGAATGATCACTTTAACAGGCCGATCAACTTGACAAGTCCACAAAAAATCATCCGTAACTTTTGATTTAGAGCTCAGAAGGACACGAATACAATATCCATGTTAAGCAACCACAATTTTCTATATTTTTGAAAAAATTAAAGACCAAAATAGAGACGACAAAGCATCAAAGTAAACCACTTGATACCATGCAATATGTTTCATTTATAAGCATTTACTTAATGAGCATCAATGATTAGTTTAGAATGATGACTTTAACTAGCCAATCAACTTGACTTGTCCGCACTAAATCGTCTGTAACTTTTGATTTATAGCTCAGAATGACGCGAATCCAATGCCCACGTTTAGCTAGCTCCATTTTCTATCATATGACTAAATTTGAGATAGAAATAGATACGTTAAAACGTCCAAATAATCTAATCCATCCCAAACTCTGTGATGCTATGCATTTTTTTCATTTATAAGCTTTTACTAAATGAGCACCAATGATCAATTTATAATGATTATTTTAACTGGCCGATCAACTTGTCATATCTGCATTAAATCGTCCATTATTTTTGATTTATAGCTTAGAATGACACGAATCCAATGCCCACATTAAGCTAATTCAATTTTCTATATTGTGACAAAATTTGAGACCGAACTAGATACAACAAAGCGTCCAAGTAATCCAATCTCTCTCAAATTGCGTGATGCCATGCCATATGCTTCATTTATAAGCCTTTACTCAATGAAAACCAATGATCAGTTTAGAACGATGAGCACCAATGAGCACCAATGATCAGCTTAGAATGATCACTTTAACTGGCAGATCAACTTGACATGTCGCCCTAAATCATACGTAACTTTTTATTTAGAGCTCAGAATGACACGAATCCAATGCCCCTGTTAAGCTAGCACAATTTTCTATATTTTGACAAAATTTAAGACAGATTTAGAGACACAAAGCATCCAAGTACTCCAATTTATCCCAAACGGCATGATGCCATTCTTTAGGCTTCATTTGTAAGCCTTTACCTAATAAGCACCAATGATCATCTTAGAATGATAACTTTAAGTGGCCGATTAACTTGACATGTCCGCACTAAATCGTTTGGAACTTTCGATTTAGAGCTCAGAAACACACGAATCCAATGCCCACGTTAAGCAAGCTCAATTTTCTGTGTTGTAACAAAATTTGAGACATAAATAGATACGATAAAGCGTCCAATTAATCCAATCTATCCAAAACTATGTGATGTTATGTATTATGCTTCATTTATAAGTATTTACTCAATGAGCACCAATGATCAGTTAAGAATGATCACTTTAACTGGCCGATCAACTTAACATATCCGCACTAAATCATCCGTAGCTTTTGATGTAGAGCTCATAATGACACGAATCCAATGCCCACGTTAATCTACCTCAATTTTCTATATTGTGACATAATTTGAAACATAAATAGAGATGGCAAAGCGTCCAAGTAATCCAATCTATCCAAACTGCTTGATGCCATGCAATATTGACATAGGAAATCAAATAAGACCAATCTTGACCTACAAGTCAAGTGTGAGCACAAAAATTCAGTTTGACTAACAAGGGAAAAGAAAAAGGAGGGAGTTATTATTAACCACATGGTTAAAATGGTTAAATAGCTGCCTTGGGAGAAGAATCAAGGTGAAAAGCCCATGTCCATGCTGCACACAGTATTGGTAACAACACCAAACAGTCAAGCCTGCTGCACATAGCCTTGGTAACCACACCAAACGTTCATGAGACAGTTTGCAGCTCTTTCCCTCTCTTCTCATTGGTTGTTGACAAGCTCCTCCTCTATTCAAGCTCATCCACAAGTTTGAATTCGTTTTTTTGTGCGTTCACATTGTAAATCCTCTATAAAAGGGCTGTAAATACTCAATGTATGATAAAAACTCTTAGGAGATTATTCTCCAGAAGTCTAAGACATTTCTCATCTTCTCATGCTTTTCTTTGAAAATTCTTCTCATTTATCCTCTCTAATCTCAATATTCTTTCATGATATCAGAGAATAACATCATTCTCTTACCTTTTCTACTCAAATTTCTCAGTTTCTAATCTAAAATTATGTCAAAAATCTCTCAGCCTTTAAACTAAAAACTCACGGTTTTATTCAACCATAAAAGCTGCCTCCTTTGATCTCTTCAAAGCCTAACAATGGAGGATATAGTTCAAATCAGTTCCAGCCTGAACCCAATGGTGATAGCAGTAGTTCTCAAAGGCTTGAACTACATATTATGGTCAAGAACCATCAAGACAACCATTTGTGGGAAAGGACTTTGGAATTACATCTTGGAGGATAATACTCCATCTATAGACGATCCAAAAGAAAAGAAGGATGAGGAACCAAGAAAAGAAGAAGCTAGGTGATACAAGCCTCGATTCAAGGTTGTATGCACGTGGGCTGTGTGGAGAAGATTAGGTGAGAAACTCAACCTTAGGCTTCTGGATGGGGGGTTTTCTATTTGCTAATGGATGGAAGGGTGAAGTGAACCATACAAGGGGTGATGAACCTCGTGATAAATCACAAACTTAGAGCTAGGAGGGCTGGTCTCGACTAGGTTCTAAGCGCACAAGTCTCTTGAGAGAAAAACTTGTAGAAAGAAAATTCGATCTTTATTAATATCAGAAAAGGTTGTCAAACTAAAATGCCGGAAGGAGCCTTATTAATATGCTCGACAGCTTGACCTTCTAGGGTCGACTCAAAGAAAAATGGAAAACTTACAAAAGTGCAGAAATGGAAAAATTACAAAAGTGAATAACCGAAAAAGGACTTCTACCTAAATTGTCTTTGACTCAAAATGTAAACATTCTAAATCCTACCCTGCAAAACAGAAAAAGGCAAGTATATAAATTGAAAACTTACCATTCTTACCTTTCGGCCAAGAAATGGAAGGTGGCCGACCTTGTGCCATGCACGCGCCTTGCTCCTAGTCTTGGACTTGGAGTAGGGTTAGGAATCATTGGGCCTTGACCTATCTTGCTACTAAAGCCCAAGTCTCTGAAGTCCCTTGGATTGTTGAGAAGCCTTTGGACATTTCTTTGCACGCTTGGCCCAATGTTCTTTGTCGATCATCCTCTAGGAGCTTGTCGACCCACAAGCTGAACTTGTGGAAGAGCGCCCTTGTTCTACTCCTTCTCATTGCTCCTGGTGGCACCACTGGTGTAAAAACTTCATCTAGATGCATGTCTTGAAGCTGGTAACTTATCTGGTCCGAGTCTCTTTGTGTAGAGGATGAAATGGTGGTGCAATCGGCTGGATCGGCTCTACTGGCTGGACTGTGCGAGGTGCTGGCCGTATTGTCATTGGAGCCGGCCAAGTTGATCCCGCAGCCAGCAGCATCACCAATTGGAACGGCGGCGTCACCAATTGGGCTGGAGGTGCTGGATATCAAGGCAAACCTCCTTGATAGTGCATCGGCTACCACATTATCCTTGCCCTTCTTGAACTTAATGACATACGGGAAGGTCTCTATGAACTCCATCTACCTGGCATGTCTCCTCTTGAGATTGGTTTGCCCACTGAGGTGTTTGAGAGTCTCGTGATCAGTGTGGATCACAAACTCCTTGAACAGCAAGTAGTGCTGCCAAGTCTCCAAGGCCTGGACTAGGGCGTAGAGCTCCTTGTCGTAGGTGGGGTAGTTCAGTGAGGCACCACCTAACTTCTCACTGAAGTATGCCACTGGCCTCCCTCCCTGGGTTAGCACCGCTCCTATGCCTATTCCAGAGGCATCGTACTCTACTTCAAATGTCTTGTTGAAGTCAGGCAGGACAAGCACTGGTGCATGTGTGAGGCTGTCCTTCAAAGCCTGGAACGCCTTCTCCTGAGCTTCTCCCCAGCTGAATACCACGTTCCTCTTCACTACTGCCGTCAATGGTGAGTCAATACTGCTGAAGTTGGGCACGAATCTTCTGTAGAAGCTGGCCAGACCGTGGAAACTCGTCACTTGTCTGATGTTGCTCGGTGTTGGCCATTCTTGTATGGCTCAAATCTTCTCTTCATCAACCTGTAAGTCCTGTGAATTTACAACAAAACCTAAGAAGATAAGTTTATCAGTACAAAAGATGCACTTCTTGAGATTGGCATAAATCTCTTCTTGTCGAAGGGTTTTAAGTACCAACTCAAGATGTGTGAGGTGCTCCCTTAGGCACTTACTGTAAACTAAAATGTCATCAAAGTAAACCACAATGAACTTACTGATGTACGTCCTAAGAACTTGGTTCATAAGGCGCATGAAGGTGCTTGGGGCATTAGTCAAGCCGAATGGCATGACTGTCCACTCGTAGAGCCCTTGCTTTGTCTTGAAAGCGGTCTTCCACTCATCACCTTCCTTCATTCTGACCTGGTGGTATCCACTCTTAAGGGTTATCTTGGAGAAGACCGTGGCTCCCCTCAGCTCATCTAGCATGTCATCCAGCCATGGTATCGGATGCCGGTACTTGACTGTGATGTTGTTGATTGCTCGGCAGTCCACGCACATTCGCCAAGTCCCATCCTTCTTGGGTACTAGCAGCACTGGTACGGCACATGGACTGAGGCTCTCTCAAACATAACCTTTCTCCAGGAGCTCCTTGACTTGCTTCTCAAGCTCCTTAGACTCCTCTGGGCTCATCCGGTAGGCTGGCCGGTTAGGCAGGGCTGCTCCGGGCACGAGGTCGATCTGGTGCTCTATGCCGCATTGGGGAGGCAAGCCTGCTGGTATCTCCTCCGGAAATACATCCTGGAACTTGTTGAGGAGAGCTGCTACTTCAGGAGGTAGCTCTACTTGTTCATTTTCTACACTCAAAATCTCCTTAAAGACCATTAGCAACATTAAATCCTTCGAGGCTAAAGCTCTCCGGACATGAATTGGTTGAATACGAAAATTTGATTTAATGAGTTTCTTTTCCTTACTCATTTGTTGTTGTAGCTCATGTACCTGGGCAGGTGTGAGAGCAGCTAGGTTGACCTTTCTCTTGTCGTGCACAAAGGTGTAGTGATTGGTTCGGCCATCATGCCTGGTGTCCTTGTCAAACTGCCATGGCCTTCCTAGCAGAAGGTGGCCAGCTTGCATTGGCACCACGTCGCACACTACCTGGTCTTGGTATCTGCCCACACTGAATGGCCCAGTGACTTGCTCATGGATCTTGAGCTCCACTTTGTCATCGAGCCATCTCAGTCTATACGGTCGAGGGTTTCTTGTCTTCTCTAGACCTAGCTTATCAACCATGTATGCACTAGCAACGTTAGTGCAAGAACCACCATCTATGATGAGGTTACATACGTTGCCCTTGATGGTGCAACGGCTGTGGAAGAAGTTCTCCCTTTGAATGGTCTCTGAGGGGTCTACCATTGCGCTGAGAATGCGCCTAGTGACCAGCACTTCCCCCACATCAGGGTACTCTATGTCACCGTATTCCTCTTCTGGTTCATAGTCTTCCTCGTCTTGAGACTCATACTCTCTAGCTTCCGTGATCAGAATGACACGGTTGTTTGGGCACTCCCTTGAAATATGACCGCGACCCCTACACTTAAAGCAAGTGATGTCACATGATCTCTGAGTGTTAGAAGACTTACTAGGCTCTCTCTGGTCACGGGTTCGCTCAGGAGGCTTGCTCTTGAACCGTGATTCGATCTCTATGCTCTTACCTTTGTCTACGGGCTTGGGGCTATTGCTTGGTGCCCAAGGCGTCTTAGGCTTGCTGCGGATGTCTTGGCTCTTACGCCTGATGTGCTGCTCAGCCTGGACAGATAGGTGGAACAAGTCCTTGAAGTCGTTGTAGATTTGTCTCTCCACCTTACGGCTGATTCTCTCTTGCAACCCATTGCGCCATCAATGCCTCTTTATCGTCATTGAGCTCCAGCCTGTTCCTTAGCCTTTCAAACTCTTCGTAGTACTCCTCTACTGATCTGGTGCCCTGCTTAAGAGTATGAAAACGTCGTTGCAAATCTCTATGGAAATAAGGTGGAACAAACCTTTGTCTCATGAGATCTTTCATGTCGACCCATGAGTCTACGGGCCTCAATCTCCTCCTTCGGTCAGAAACCTCACGATCCCACCAGATGAGGGCATTATCCGTGAGTTGTGCTACTGCCATGGAGACTCTCCTAGGGCCTGGTTGGTTGTAGTGATCGAAGATGTGATCCATCCTCCTCTCCCAATCTAGATAGGCTTCGGGGTCTACTTTTCCTGCAAAACTAGGAGGTGTTAATTTAACATCATGATGAGTTACCCAGTTGTAGGCGTATTAATCTCCATCTTCATGATGTCTAGGAGGAAAAGTAGACCCCTATGGAAATCCCTATGGAAATAGGGTGGAACAAACCTTTGTCTCATGAGATCTTTCATGTCGACCCATGAGACTACGGGCCTCAATCTCCTCCTCCTTCGGTCAGAAGCCTCACGATCCCACCAGATGAGGGCATTATCCGTGAGTTGTGCTACTGCCATGGAGACTCTCCTAGGGCCTGGTTGGTTGTAGTGATCGAAGATGTGATCCATCCTCCTCTCCCTCATCTTTCTAGGCTTCGGGGTCTACTTTTTCTGCAAAACTAGGAGGTGTTAATTTAACATCATGATGAGTTACCCAGTTGTAGGCGTATTAATCTCCATCTTCATGATGTATAGGAGGCATTCTTGGTCTCTGTTGATGACCATAGGGCTCGAAGCCATCGCCTTTCTGCTTCTGGTTGCCGTGGAGGTCCTCTCGGCCTAGGGTGATAGCCGTGAGGTTGTTTATCCTCACCTCCATCCGGCTGGGGCTCCTCCTGTTTGTGCCGTATCCTAGGGTGCTCAGGACCATCAGCATGGTCTTGCTCAGCCCTCACGTGCCTTATGGCCTGGAATCTCACTGGCCTCTCCACGCGGTCCAACCTCTCGCCGAATGATGCGAGTTGTGTTTGGAGTGTGGTGAACATGGCCATCATGACCTCGGTTTCATCCTGATTTCCTTCTGACATTGTGTGCTACAAAAGAAAGAAACAAGTTATTCTGCTCCTAAAGTTCGATTAGGAGGGTTGTCTTTTATAATTGAAGTAGAAGTTGCAAAAAGAAAAAATTGAAATGGAAATTCTGGGTAAAAGAAAAAACAGAAAAATGGAAACTTCTTGACAATTAATGCTAAAGATCCTAGATTGTTTTTTATTCGATTTTTCTTGGTAGTTTTCTTTATTTTTTTTTGCTTTTTGATTTAACTTAATGGAAATATGCTTTTAATAAAAAGGAAACACGAAAATTGCAATTCAAGAATGAATCTTAGCCCTAGTGATGCACGTAGAAGCTAGATACACTCGGTTTGAGTTTTGATGTTATTTTTTTAATTTTTTTGAATGAGACTTAAACTAATGCCAGAAATGGAATCAAAACTAATTAAAGCATAGAAACAACCTGGTTTTAGGTGCTTTAAGCTCTGATATCAAAATTATACAAGCCTCGATTAAAAGTTGTACGTGCGTGGTATGTGTGGAGTAGATTAGGTGAGAAACTCAACCATAGGCTTCTGGATGGGGGTTTTCTAATTGGTAATGGATGGAAGGGTGAAGTGAACCGCACGAGGGGTGATGAAACTCGTGATAAATCACAAACTTAGAGCTAGGAGGGCTAGTCTCGACTAGGTTCTAAGCGCACAAGTCTCTTGAGAGAAAAACTTGTTGAAAGAAAATTTGATCTTTATTAATACCAGAAAAAGGTTGTCGAACTACAATGCTGGGAGGAGCCTTATTAATATGCTCGACAGCTTGACCTTCTAGGGTCGACTCAAAGAAAAATGGAAAACTTACAAAAGTGCACAAATGGAAAAATTACAAAAGTGAATAACCGAAAAAGGACTTCTACCTAAATTGTCTTTGACTCAAAATGTAAACATTCTAAATCCTACCCTGCAAAACAGAAAACGGCAAGTATATAATTTGAAAACTTACCATTCTTACCTATCAGCCAAGAAATGGAAGGTGGCCGACCTTGTGGCATGCACGCGCCTTGCTCCTAGTCTTCGACTTGGAGTAGGGTTAGGAATCTTTGGGCCCTGACCTCTCTTGCCACTAAAGCCCAAGTCTCTGAAGTCCCTTGCATTGTTGAGAAGCCTTTGGACTCTTCTTTGCATTATTGGCCCAATGTTCTTTGTCGATCATCCTCTCGGAGCTTGTCCACCCACAAGCTAAACTTGTGGAAGAGCACCCTTGATGTGCTCCTTGTCATTGCTCCTGGTGGCAACACTGGTGTAGAAACTTCATCTAGATGCATGTCTTGAAGCTGGTATCTTATCTGGTCGGAGTCTCTTTGTGTAGATGATGAAATGGTGGTGCAATCGGCTGGATCGGCTGTACCGGCTGGACTGTGCGAGGTGCTGGACGTATTGTCATCGGAGCCGGCCAAGTTGATCCCGGAGCCGGGGGCATTACCAATTGGGCCAGCGGTGTCATCCACATCACCGCCAGTTGGGCCAGAGGTTTGGGCCTCTCCGCCGGGAATGTTGGTCGGTCCGGCCCAGCTGGTCGAAGTTCCGGCGGTACCGCTTGGGCCGGCAGACGCGCCAAATGGCCCGGCTGTCTCGGGCAAGCTCCCTGGTCTGCCACTCTGGTCTCCTGGGCGGCCATACAATTTGATTTCCTCATCATACCCTCCCCCTTCAGTAGGTTTTGACCTCAAAACTAGTTCATATGCATGGAAAGGGGCTAAATCAGTTACGTTGAATGTGTTAGACGCATTAACCTCACCTGGAAGCTCGATCCGGTAGCCGTTGTTGTTGATCCTCTCCAGCAATCTGAATGGTCCATCTCCTCTTGGGGCCAGCTTGGAACTCCTTAGGTTGGGGAACCTCTCCTGTCGTAGGTGTAGCGACACCCAATTGCCTAGTTGAAAAATCACCTCCTTTCTTCCCTTGTTGGCATGAGTCACGTACTTCCCGGTCCTCTTCTCCAAGTTTTCTACTACCTTCTGGTGTATCTTCTTTATGAACTTCGCCTTGGATGCTCCATTGAGGTTGGTCATCTCTGCTGGTGGTAGTCGCGTTTGCTCCAAAGGTGTTAGGGGGTTGAAGCCATAGACTACTTCAAAAAGGGTCTTCTTGGTTGCTGAGTGCACGGCTCGGTTGTATGTGAATTCTCTGAATGGCAGGCACTCCACCCAAGTCTTGAGGTTCTTCCCTAGGGTAGTCCTGAGAAGAGTCGACAATGTTCGGTTGACTACTTCAGTTTGGCCATCGGTTTGAGGATGGCAGGTGGTAGAGAAGAGCAGCTTCATGCCTAGCTTCCTTCAGAGGGTCCTCTAGAAGTGGCTGAGGAACTTGGTGTCTCTGTCTGACACGATGGTCCTTGGCACTACGTGAAGCCATACTATCTCCCTGAAGAACAGCTCGGCTGTTTGCGTGGCATCATTGACATTGGCACATGGGATGAAATGTTCCATCTTGGAGAATCTGTCCACTACTACAAAGATAGCATCTTTGTGGTTGATTTTGGGCAGACCTAGAATGAAGTCCATTGAGATGTCCACCAATGGATGTGTAGGTATGGGCAGAGGGAGATACAACCTGTGAGGGTGCACTCGGGACTTCGCCTTTTTGCAGGTGATGCACCTTGCACAATGGGCTTCTAGTGACCTCTTGATGTGTGACCAGTAGAAGTGCTCCTTGACCACTGCTAGTGTCTTGTCGACACCAAAGTGGCCCATGAGTCCTCCTCCATGAGCGTCTCGGATGATAAGCTCCCGTAACGATCCTTGTTGTATGCACAACCTTCTCTCTTGGAACAAGAACCCTTCATGGATGTAGAACTTGTCATGACTCCCTGTGCCACACTCCTTGTAGCTCTCAGCAAAGTCAGGATCGTCCTTATATAGGTCCTTGATGTGCTCGAATCCTATGACCTTTGCCTCCATGGTGGATATCAAGGCAAACCTCCTTGATAATGCATCGGCTACCACATTATCCTTGCCCTTCTTTTACTTAATGACGTACGGGAAGGTCAATATGAACTCCATCCACCTGGCATGTCTCCTATTGAGATTGGTTTGTCCTCTGAGGTGTTTGAGAGTCTCGTGATCAGTGTGGATCACAAACTCCTTGAACAGCAAGTACTGCTGCCAAGTGTCCAAGGCTCGGACTAGGGCGTAGAGCTCCTTGTCGTAGGTGGGGTAGTTCAGTGAGGCACCACCTAACTTCTCACTGAAGTATGCCACTGGCCTCCCTCCTTGGGTTAGCACCACTCCTATGCCTATTCCAGAGGCATCGCACTCCACTTCAAATGTCTTGTTGAAGTCAGTCAGGACTAGCACTGGTGCATGTGTGAGGCTGTCCTTCAAAGCCTGGAACGCCTTCTCCTGAGCTTCTCCCCAGCTGAATCCCACGTTCTTCTTCACTACTGCCGTCAATGGTGAGTCAGTACTGCTGAAGTTGGGCACGAATCTTCTGTAGAAGCTGGCCAAACCATGGAAACTCCTCACTTGGCTGATGTTGCTCGGTGTTGGCCATTCTTGTATGGCTCAAATCTTCTCTTCATCAACCTGTAAGTCCTGTGAACTTACAACAAAACCTAAGAAGATAAGTTTATCAGTACAAAAGATGCACTTCTTGAGATTGGCATAAATCTCTTCTTGTCGAAAGGTTTTAAGTACCAACTCCAGATGTGTGAGGTGCTCCCTTAGGAACTTACTGTAAACTAAAATGTCATCAAATTAAACCACAACGAACTTACTGATGTACGCCCTAAGAACTTGGTTTATAAGGCGCATGAAGGTGCTTGGGGCATTAGTCAAGCCGAATGGCATGACTGTCCACTCGTAGAGCCCTTGCTTTGTCTTGAAAGCGGTCTTCCACTCATCACCTTCCTTCATTCTGACCTGGTGGTATCCACTCTTAAGGTCTATCTTGGAGAAGACCGTGGCTCCACTCAGCTCATCTAGCATGTCATCCAGCCGTGGTATCGGATGCCGGTACTTGACTGTGATGTTGTTGATTGCTCGGCAGTCCACGCACATTCGCCTAGTCCCATCCTTCTTGGGTACTAGCAGCACTGGTACGGCACATGGACTGAGGCTCTCTCAAACATAACCTTTCTCAAGGAGCTCCTTGGCTTGCTTCTCAAGCTCCTTAGACTCCTCTGGGCTCATCCGGTAGGCTGGCCGGTTAGGAAGGGCTGCTCCGGGCACGAGGTCGATCTGGTGCTCTATGCCGCATTGGGGAGGCAAGCATGCTGGTATCTCCTCCGGAAATACATCCTGGAACTTGTTGAGGAGAGCTGCTACTTCCGGAGGTAGCTCTACCTGTTCCTTTTCTACACTCAAAATCTCCTTAAAGACCATTAGCAACATTAAATCCTTCGAGGCTATAGCTCTCCGGACATGACTTTGTTGAATAAGAAAATTTGATTTCATGAGTTTCTTTTCCTTACTCATTTGTTGTTGTAGCTCATGTACCTGGGCAGGTGTGAGAGCAGCTAGGTTGACCTTTCTCTTGTCGTGCACAAAGGTGTAGAGATTGGTTCGGCCATCATGCCTGGTGTCCTTGTCAAACTGCCATGGCCTTCCTAGCAGAAGGTGGCCAGCTTGCATTGGCACCACATCGCACACTACCTGGTCTTGGTATCTGCCCACACACTGAATAGCCCAGTGACTTGCACATGGATCTTGAGCTCTACTTTGTCATCGAGCCATCTCAGTCTATACGGTCGAGGGTGCCTTGTCTTCTCTAGACCTAGCTTATCAACCATGTATGCACTAGCAACGTTAGCGCAAGAACCACCATCTATGATGAGGTTACATACGTTGCCCTTGATGGTGCAACGGCTGTGGAAGATGTTCTCCCTTTGAATGGTCTCTGAGGGGTCTACCATTGCGCTGAGAATGCGCCTAGTGACCAGCACTTCCCCCACATCATGGTACTCTATGTCACAGTATTGCTCTTCTGGTTAATAGTCTTCCTCGTCTTGAGACTCATACTCTCCAGCTTCCGTGATCAGAATGACATGGTTGTTTGGGCACTCCCTTGAAATATGACCGCGACACCTACACTTAAAGCAAGTGATGTCACGTGATCTCTGAGGGTTAGAAGACTTACTAGGCTCTCTCTGGTCATGGGTTTGCTCAGGAGGCTTGCTCTTGAACAGTGATTCGATCTCTATGCTCTTGCCTTTGTCTACGGGCTTGGGGCTATTGCTTGGTGCCCAAGGTGTCTTAGGCTTGCTGCGGATGTCTTGGCTCTTACGCCTTATGTGCTGCTCAGCCTGGACAGATAGGTGGAACAAGTCCTTGAAGTCGTTGTGGATTTGTCTCTCCACCTTACGGCTGATTCTCTCTTGCAACCCATCCAAGAATTGTGCCATCAATGCCTCTTCATCGTCATTGAGCTCCAGCCTGTTCCTTAGCCTTTTAAACTCTTTGTAGTACTCCTCTACTGATCTGGTGCCCTGCTTAAGAGTATGAAAACGTCGTTGCAAATCTCTATGGAAATAAGGTGGAACAAACCTTTGTCTCATGAGATTTTTCATGTCGACCCATGAGTCTACGGGCCTCAATCTCCTCCTCCTTCGGTCAGAAACCTCACGATCCCACCAGATGAGGGCATTATTTGTGAGTTGTGCTACTGCCATGGAGACTCTCCTAGGGCCTGGTTTGTTGTAGTGATCGAAGATGTGATCCATCCTCCTCTCCCAATCTAGATAGGCTTCGGGGTCTACTTTTCCTGCAAAACTAGTAGGTGTTAATTTAACATCAGGATGAGTTACCCGGTTGTAGTTGTATTCATCTCCATCCTCAGGATGTCTAGGAGGCATTCTTGGTCTCTGGTGATGACCATAGGGCTCAAAGCCATCTCCTTCTGCTTCTGGTTGCCGTGGAGGTCCTCTTGGTCTAGGGTGATAGCCGTGGGGTAGCGTGTCTTCATCTCCAATCGGCTGGGGCTCCCCTTGTTCAAGCCGTGTCCTAGGGTGATCAGGACTCTCAGCAGGGTCTTGTTCAGTCCTCACGTGCCTTATGGCCTGGAATCTCACCGGCCTCTCCACGCGCTCCAACCTCTCGCCAATTGATGCGAGTTGTGTTTGGAGTGTGGTGAACATGGGCATCATGACCTCGGGTGCATCTCGATTCCCTTTTGGCATTGCGTACTACAATAAGAAAAACACTATTTTGCTCCTAAATGGATTTGGAGGATTTTCTTTTTATAGTAGAATTCAAAAAATGCAAAAAGAAAAAACTGAAAAAAGGAAAAACTTGAAAAATGGAAATTCTTAATTAATGCTAAATATCTTGGATCCTTTTTTGGTCGATTTCTTTTTGGTATTTTTCTATTTTATTTTTCTTTTCTTTTTAACTTAACTTAATGATAATGGAAATATGGTTAAACAGAAAAGGAAAAACGAATTGCAATGCAAAGAATGATTCTAGAACCTAGTGATGCACGTAGGAGCTAGATGCACGTAGGAGCTAGATGCACGTAGGAGCTAGATGCACGTAGGAGCTAGATGCACTCGGATTGAACTTAGATGTTTTTTTTTTTGAATTTCCTTAAATGAAACTTAAACTAATGCAAGAACTCGAAGCAAGACTAATTAAAGGATAGAGACAACCTGGTTTTAGGAGCTTTAAGCTCTGATACCAAAATGATACAACCCTCAATTCAAGGTTGTATGCGCGTGGGCTGTGTGGAGAAGATTAGGTGAGAAACTCGACCTTAGGCTTGTGGATGGGGGTTTTCTGTTAGGTAATGGATGGAAGGGTGAAGTGAACCCCACGAGGGGTGATGAACCTCGTGAGAAATCACAAACATAGAGATAGGAGGGCTGGTCTCGACTAGGTTCTAAGCGCACAAGTCTCTTGAGAGAAAAACTTGTACAAAAAAATTCGATCTTTATTAATATCAGAAAAAGGTTGTCAAACTACAATGCTGGAAGGAGCCTTTTAATATGCTAGACAGCTTGACATTCTAGGGTCGACTCAAAGAAAAATAGAAAACTTACAAAAGTGCACAAATGGAAAAATTACAAAAGTGCACAAATGGAAAAATTACAAAAGTGAATAACCGAAAAAAGACTTCTACCTAAATTGTCTTTGACTCAAAATGTAAACATTCTAAATCCTACCCTACAAAACAGAAAAAGGCAAGTATATAAATTGAAAACTTACCATTCTTACCTATCGGCCAAGAAATGGAAGGTGGCCGACCTTGTGGCATGCACGCGCCTTGCTCCTAGTCTTCGACTTGGAGTAGGGTTAGAAATCATTGGGCCTTGACCTCTCTTACTACTAAAGCCCAAGGTCTGAAGTCCCTTGCATTGTTGAGAAGCCTTTGGACTCTTCTTTGCATTATTGGCCCAATGTTCTTTGTCGATCATCCTCTCGGAGCTTGTCCACCCACAAGCTAAACTTGTGGAAGAGCACCCTTGATGTGCTCCTTGTCATTGCTCCTGGTGGCAACACTGGTGTAGAAACTTCATCTAGATGCATGTCTTGAAGCTGGTATCTTATCTGGTCGGAGTCTCTTTGTGTAGATGATGAAATGGTGGTGCAATCGGCTGGATCGGCTGTACCGGCTGGACTGTGAGAGGTGCTGGCCGTATTGTCATCGGAGCCGGCCCAGTTGATCCCGGAGCCGGCGGCGTCACCAATTGGGCCGGTGGTGTCATCCACGTCGCCGCCAGTTGGGCCGGATGTTTGGGCCTCTCCTCCGGAAAGATTGATCGGTCCGGCCCGGCTGGTCGTAGGACCGGCAGTACCGCTTGGGCCGGCAGGCGCACCAAATGGCCCGGCTCTCTCGGGAAAGCACTCTGGTCGGCCAGATTGATCTCCTGGGCGGCCATAAAATCTGATGCCCTCATCACTAGGTGCATCCAAAAAGATCAATCAGTCCTTGGATTCCTCCAAAATTCATTGGACCCATCCATTCTTGAAGCTTATTCACATTGTGAAACCGCCAGTCTCTTTTGGAGACTCTCAAGAGGGTATATGGGGATGTTTCAAACCTCAGCCGTGTGTATGAGGTTAAGAAGGCTCAATGATCTACACCAAGAGGATATGGAGTTCACAAAGTTCCTAGGCAAGTTCCAATCAACATGGTCCGAGCTTGACATGTTGAGACCAAGTTCTATGGATCCAAAGGTGCTTAATGAAAGGAAGGAATAATACAAGATATTTGGGCTCCTTCTCAGCCTAAATCCAGCTTTTAAGGATGTGATTAAGTCTATCCTAAGAGAGCCAAAACTTCCTGATTTCGAAGAGGTGTGCTCACGGATTCAAAAGGAGTAAGGCAACATTGGGTTGTTTGGTGGAAAAGGAGAACTAGTCATGGCCAAAAAGAGCGTGTTTAAGCAAGAGGATAGGAAGAGTGTGATGTGTGAACATTGTAAGAGGAATGGCCACATCAAGGAGAAGTGCTGGATACTTCATCCTCATCTCAAGCCAAACTGGTTCAAGGATTCAAAGGCTAACATCTCTCAAAACGTTGTGACTGAACCGGCAAGTTCATCCAACCAAGGAGGGGAGCTAGCTATTAATGTATCCATGGAGTATGTTAAGAAGAGTGACTCGGAGTATCACACTCTACTCCCATAAATTGCTTGATAAAACCGGATCATAAGTTGGTAGTGGATTCGGGTGCTTCTCACCATATGATTAGCAATGCTAGGTTGTTAAAGAACATTAAACCATGTCTAGGACAAGTAACTATAGCTCATGGTAAGGGTATTCCAATTGAAGGAACCGGAAAATTAAGACTATTTCACAAAGAAAGTAATGCTTTCTTTGTACCTAAGTTTAAGTCTAATCTAGTTTCGGTCAAAAGGGCTACTAATGACCTGAATTGCAATGTTACTTTTAGGCCTAACAATGTTTACTTTCAGGATATTAAGAGTGGTAAGATACTTGGAGGTGGTGGAACGCAAGATGAGCTCTATGTTCTTGAAGACACTCCTCCAAGAAATTTGGATTCCTTAGCTTTCAAATCCTATGTTTTTGCTAATAAAGATGTCTTATGGCATGCTAGATTAGGACAACCTAATGCTCATGCTTTAAGCTTGATAATTCCTAATGTTGCTTATGATCACTCAGTTTGTGAGGCTTGTATCCTTGGCAAACATTGTCGTGTTGTTTTCTCTAAATCGTTTACAATTTATGAGCATTGCTTTGATTTAGTACATTCCGATTTTTTTGGACCTCACCTTGCATGTCTAGAGATAGGAATAAATACTTTGTGACCTTTATAGATGAGAAATCGAAATATACATGGGGTACATTACTTCCATCTAAAGATAGGGTTTATGAGGCATTTATAAACTTTCATAATTATGTTACTAATCAATTCAATGTCAAGATCAAAGTGTTAAGATCAGATAATGGAGGGGAATACACAAGTCAAAGATTCAAAGCTCACTTAAACAAACATGAAATACTACATCAAACTAGCTGCCCACACACACCACAACAAAATGGAGTTGTTGAAAGGAAGAACCGATACTTAATAGAAGTAGCAAGATCCATGATGTTTCATACAAATGTTCCTAAAAGTTTTTGGGGAGATGCACTCTTGGTTGCTTGCTACCTCATCAATCGGATTCCAACCAAAGTCTTGCAAGACATATCCCCATTTGAGGTACTCAATAAAACTAAACCCTCCATTGATCATTTACGTGTATTTGGGTGTGTGCACTTTGTGTATGTTCCAGGTGATCTAAGAAACAAGTTGGAGGCAAAGAGCATCAAGTGTATGTTCCTTGGATGTTCGACAACACAAAATGGTTATAAGTCCTATGATCCGAGCAACAACAGGACATATGTGTCTAGAGATGTCAAGTTCATAGCAGAACGAAGCTATTATGATCAGAAAGATTGGGAAGGATTGAATGATCTCTCAAGGTCACCTTCTGATTTGGCTACGAGTTTGAGGTTTCTCTTGAATCATTTGGGAAATGATGTGCCAAAGGATTCAAGACACGAAGAAGAAACAACCCCAAGTAGTTCACAAGGTACCCAAGAGAATGAACAAGGGGTGGTAACTCAAGAACCAACTCCAATCCAAGAAGAAGCTACGGCCCAAAACCAAGAACAAGACGACTTGGAAGTGGGTATAGAGGAACCTATTCACCAAATGGAAGAGGAAACGGTTGTAGAGAAGGCTGCACCACCTGTTCAGCAACTAAGGAGGAGTACTAGATTTAGGAAAGACCCATCCAATTGGGTAAACACTAGGGTCTTCTACAACAACCATGCCATGGCCCATCCCATACAAGCTGTTTGTTCCCTTGACCTCTTGCCATCTAGTCATCAAGCATTCCTTGGAAAGATTGAAAAAATCCAGATTCCAAGGACTTATGAAGAAGCTAGCAGCAAGAAAGAATGGTTAGATGTAGTAAAAGATGAGAAGGGAGCTACGGAAAGGAATCATACATGGGATATACAAGAACTTCCCAAAGGCAAGAAGGCTGTGAGTTCCAAGTGGGTGTTCATCATCAAGTATAATAGCAATGGGGACATAGAAAAGTACAAGGCACATCTAGTTGCGAGAGGTTTCACTCAGACATATGGAGAGGACTATACTGATACCTTTGCACCGGTGGATAAGCTACACACTGTAAGTGTTGTTCTTTCACTAGCTACAAATCTGACTTCGGACTTATGGCAAATTGATGTCAAGAATGCATTCCTAGAAGGAGAACTTGAAGAGGAAGTGTATAGGACTCCACCTCCAGGCCTTGAAGATCTTTGCAATGAGGGACATGTTCTAAGACAATGGGCTTAGGAAATCCCATTTAGATCATACTTTGTTCACTCGTCCAAACGCCAAAGGAATTGTGGTGGTCTTGGTTTATGTCGATGACCTTATCATAAACAAATCATTTGACATCAAGGATCTTGGAGAGTTGAAGTACTGCTTATGTATTGAAGTGTGTCGGTCTCAGGAAGGGCTCTTTCTATCCCAAAGAATGTATGCTCTTGATCTGTTGACAGACACGGGAAAGCTTGGGGTTAAACCGGCCAAAACTCCTCTTGAAGATGGCTACAAGGTCAACGGAAAGGGGGAGAGAGCTGATGAGTTATTTAAAGATGTTTCTCAGTATAGGAGACTCGTCGGGAAATTGCTCTCCCTCACCCTCACACGACCAGAATTGTGTTTTGCTGTGAATCAAGTGAGTCAACATATGCAAAACCTACTGTATATCATTGGAGCATGGCAGAAAGGATCCTTAGATACATCACAGGATCTCCTGGTCAAGAAATATGGATGGGCAAGAATGGGAGCACTGAGATTGTCGGATATTGTGATGCGGATTGGGCTGGTGATAGGGTCGATAGGTAATCAACTACTGGGTATTGCACCTTCATTGGTGGGAACTTAGTCACGTGGAAGACTAAGAAGTAGAAGGTGGTATCATGTTCTAGTGCTGAAGCAGAATATAGGGCTATGAGGAAGCTGACAAATGAAGTAACTTGGCTCAAAGCGCTCTTGAAAGATTTCAGTACTGAACAACCAGGGCCAATTACCTTCCATTGTGATAATCAGGTAGCCATTCACATTGCTTCAAACTCAGTGTTTCACGAGAGGACCAAGCACATAGAAATCGATTGCCATAAGGTTAGGGAGAAAGTTCAAGATGGAACCATTCTGCCATGTTATACAAGGAGTGAAGACCAACTAGCTGAAATCTTCATAAAGGCAGCAAGTCTCAAAGTTTGCAATAACATCTTTAGCAAACTTGGGCTTGCTGATTTATCACATCCATGATCAAAGGTCCCTTAATCCAAAAGCAACACAATCTTTTTCCGTTATTAAGGTTTTGTCCCAAGTGGTTTTCTTTAATAAGGTTTTTAATGAAGTGTTGCCTTGGGTTCCCAAGTTTAAGACTTTAGGGTGATTCCAAAGTCTTTAGCTTGAGGGCGAGTATTGACATAGGAAATCAAATAAGACTAATCTTGACCTACAAGTCAAGTGTGAGCACAAAAAATCAGTTTGAATAACAAGGGAAAAGAAAAAGGAGGGAATTATTATTAACCACATGGTTAAAATGGTTAAATAGCTACCTTGGGAGAAGAATCAAGGTGACAAGGACATGTCCATGCTGCACACAGTCTTGGTAACCACACCAAACAGTCATGCCTGCAACACATAGCCCTGGTAACCACACCAAACGTTCATGAGACAGTTTGCAGCTCTTCCCCTCTCTTCTCATTGGTTGTTGACAAGCTCCCCCTCTATTCAAGCTCATCCACAAGTTTGAATTCATTTTTTGTGTGTTCACATTGGAAATCCTCTATAAAAGGGCTGTAAAAACTCAATGTATGATAAAAAACCTTAGTAGATTATTCTCTAGAAGTCTAAGACATTTCTCATCTCCTCATGTTTTTCTTTGACAATTCTTCACATTTCTCCTCTCTACTCTCAATATTCTTTCATGCAATATGCTTCATTTATATGCCTTAGCTTAATCAGCACCAATGATCAGTTTAAATTATCACTTTAACTGGCCACTAAACTTGACATGTCCGCACTAAATCTTCCGTAATTTTCATTTAGAGCTCAGAATGACACGAATACAATGCATACGCTAAGCTAGCCACTTTTCGATATTGTAAAAAAATTTGAGACAAAAATAGACTCGACAAAGCGTCTAAGTAATCCAATCTATCCAAAACTATGTGATGTCATGCATTATGCTTCATTTATAAGCCTTTACTCAATGAGCACCAATGATGTGTTTAAAATAATCATATTAACTGGCCAATCAACTTGACATGTCTGCACCAAATCGTACTTAATGAGCTTAATCAGTTTATAAGCTATCCCAAACTGCATCATGCCATGCATTGTGCTTCATTTATAAGCTTTTACTTAATGAGCACCAATGATCAGTTTAGAATGATCACTTTAACTGGCCGATTAACTTGACATGTCCGCTCTAAATTGTCCGTAAAATTTTAGTTAGGGCTCAGAATGAGACAAATCCAATACCCACATTAAGCTAGCTAAATTTTTGATATTGTAACAAGATTTGAGAAAAAAAAATAGAGACAACAAACCGTCCAAGTAATCCAATCTATCCAAAACTATGTGATCCAATGCATTATGCTTCATTAATAAGCCTTTATTCATTGAGCACCAATGATCAGTTTAGAATAATCATATTGACTGGCCAATCAACTTGACATGACTGCACTAAATCGTCCGTAACTTTTGCTACTGAGCTCAGAATGACACGAATACAGTGCTCACGTTAAGCAATATAAAATTTCTATATTTTGGCCAAATTTGAGACGGAAGTAGAGATGACTCCAAGTAATCGACTCCAATGCCCAAAAAGCGTCCAAGTAATCGAATCGATCCCAAACTGCATGATGCAATGCATTGTGCTTCATTTGAAAGCTTTTACTCAATGAGCACCAATGATCAGTTTAGAAAGATCACTTTAACTGGCCGATTAACTTGACATGTCCGCTCTACATTGTCCGTATATTTTGATTTAGGGCTCAGAATGAGACGAATCCAATGCCCACGTTATGCTAGCTCAATTTTCGATATTGTAACAAAATTTAAGAACAAAAATAGAGAGGACAAAGCTTCCATGTAATCCAATGTATCCAAAACTATATATTGCCATGCATTATGCTTCATTTATAAGCATTTACTCAATGAGACCCAATGATCAGTTTAGAATAATCATATTATCTGGCCAATCAATTTGACATGTTCACACTAAATCGGTCGTAACTTTTGATTTAGAGCACAAAATGACACGAATCCAATGCCTACGATAAGCTAGCACAATTTTTTATATTGTGACAAAATTTGAGACAGAAATAGATACGACAAAGAATCCAAGTAATCCAATCCATGCCAAACTGCGTGATGCAATGCATTATTTTTCATTTATAAGCTTTTACTAAATGAGGAATAATGATTAGTTTAGAATGATCATTTTAACTGGCGGATTAACTTGTCATGTTTGTACTAAATCTCAATAACTTTTGATTTATAGCTTAGAATGACATGAATCCAATGCCCACATTAAGCTAGTTCAATTTTCTATATTGTGACAAAATTTGAAACAAACTAGATACTACAAAGTGTCCAAGTAATCGAATCTATCCAAACTACTTGATACCATGCATTATGCTTCATTTCTAAGGCTTTACTTAATGAGCACAAATTATTAGTTTAGAATGATCACTTTAACTGGCCAATCAACTTGACATGTCTGCATTAAATCGTTCGTAACTTTTGATTTAGAGCTCCGAATGACACGAATCCAATGCCCACGTTAATCTACCTCAATTTTCTATATTATGAAAAATTTGAGACTGAAATAGATACAACAATGCATCCAAATAATCCAATCCATCCCAAACTTCGTGATACCATGCATTATTTTTCTTGTATAAGCTTTTTCTAAATGAGCACCAATAATCAGTTTAAAATATTCATTTTAACTGGCCGATCAACTTGTCATATCTGCACTAAATCTTCCATAACTTTTGATTTATAGCTTAGTATGACACGAATCCAATGCCCACATTAAGCTAGTTCAATTTTCACTATTGTGACAAAATTTGAGACAGAACTAGATACGACATAACATCAAAGTAATCCAAATCATGTCAAACTGCGTGATGCCATGCCTTAGGCTTCATTTATAAGTTTTTACTCAATGAGCACCAATGATCAGTTTAGAATGATCACTTTAACTGGTAGATCAACTTGACAAGTCGCAGTAAATCATTTTTAAATTTTGATCTAGAGCTCAGAATAACACGAATCCAATGCCCATGTTAAGCTACCATAATTTTCTATATTTTGACAAAATTTTAGACAGATTTAGAGACACAAAGCATTCAAGTAATCCAATTTATCCCAAACTGCGTGATGCCATGCTTTGCTTCATTTATAAGCCTTTACCTAATGAGCACCAATGATCAGTTTAGAATGATAACTTTAAGTGGTCGATTAACTTAACATGTCCGCACTAAATCGTGTGTAACTTTCGATTTAGAGCTTAGAAACACACGAATCCAATGTCCACGTTAAGCAAGCTCAATTTTCTATGTTGTGACAAAATTTGAGACATATTAGATGCGATAAAGCATCCAATTAATCCAATCTATCTAAAACTATGTGATGTTATGTATTATGCTTCATTTATAAGTCTTTTCTCAATGAGCACCAATGATCAATTTAGAATGATCACTTTAACTGGCCTATCAACTTGACATGTACGCACTAAATTGTCTGTAACTTTTGATTTACAGCTCAAAATGACACGAATCCAATGCCTACGTAAAGCTACCTCAATTTTCTATATTGTGACAAAATTTGAAGCAGAAATAGAGACAAGAAAGGGTCCAAGTAATCCAATCTATCCAAACTGCTTGGTTCCAAACAATATGCTTCATTTATAAGCCTTAGCTTAATCAGCAACAATGATCAGTTTAAATTATCACTTTAACTGGCCACTAAGCTTGACATGTCCGCACTAAATCGTCCGTAACTTTTCATTTAGAACTTAGAATGACACGAATCCAATGCCCACGTTAAGCTAGCTGAATTTTCTATATTGTAACAAAAGTTGAAACAAAAATAGACTCGACAAAGCATCCAAGTAACCAATCTATCCAAAATTGTGTGATGTCATGAATTATGCTTCGTTTATAAGCCTTTAATCAATTAGCACCAATGATCAGTTTAGAATAATCATCTTACCTGGCCGATCAACTTGACATGTCCGCACTAAATCGTCAGTAACTTTTGATTTTGAGCTCACAATGACACGAATACAATGCCCATGTTAAGCTAGATAAATTTTCAATATTTTGACAAAATTTGAGACAAAAGTTGAGACGGAAAAGCGTCCAAGTAATCCAATCTCTCCAAAACTATGTGATGTCATGCATTATGCTTCAATTATAAGCCTTTACTTAATGAGCACCAATGATCAGTTTAGAATAATCATATTAACTGGCCGATCAACTTGACATGTCGACACTAAATCGTCTGTAACTTTTTATTCTGAGCTCAGAATGACACGAATACAGTGCCCACGTTAATCTAGATAAATTTTCAATATTTTGACAAAATTTGAGATAGATTTTGAGACACAAAGCATCCAAGTAATCCAATGTATTCAAACCCCTTGATGCCATGCATTATGCTTCATTTATAAGCCTTTTCTTAATGAGCATCAATGATCAGTTTAGATGATCACTTTAACTAGCCAATCAATTTGACATGCCCACACCAAATCGGTCATACCTTTTGATTTCGAGCTCAGAATGACACGAATCTAATGCCTACGATAAGCTAGCACAATTTTCTATATTGTGAAAACGTTTGAGACAGAAATAGATACGACAAAGCGTCCAAGTAATCCAATCCATGCCAAACTGCGTGACGCAATGCATTATTTTTCATTTATAAGCTTTTTCTAAATGAGCACCAATGATCAGTTCAGAATGATCAGTTTATAATGATCGTTTTAACTGCCCCATCAATTTGTCATGTCTGCACTAAATCGTCCATAACTTTTGATTTTTAGCTTAGAATGACACGAATCCAATGCCCACATTAAGCTAGTTCAATTTTCTATATTGTGACGAAATTTGGGACAAAACTAGATACGACAAAGCATCCAAGTAATCCAATCTATACCAAACTGCGTGATGCCAATGCTTATACTTCATTTATAAGGCATCACACACTTTATGATATATTGGATTACTTGGACGCTTTGTCGTATCTAGTTCTGTCTCAAATTTTGCAACAATATAGAAAATTGAACTAGCTTAACGTGGACATTGGATTCGTGTCCTTCTGAGTTATAACTCAAAATTTATGGAGATTTACAGCATACATGTCAAATTGATCGTCTAGTTAAATTGATCATTCTAAACTTCTCACTGGTGCTCATTGAGTAAAAGCTCATAAACGAAGAATAATGCTTGGAATCACGCAGTTTGGGACAAACTAGATTACTTGGACGCTTTGTCGTATCTATTTCTTTATCAAATTTTGTAAAAATATAGAAATTTAAGCTACCTTAACGGGGGCACTGGATTGGTGTCATTCAGAGAGCTAATTCAAAATTTATGGACGATTTAGTGCGGAAATGTCAAGTTGATCATCCAGTTAATATAAATATTCTAAACTGACCATTGCAGCTCATTGAGTAATGGCTTATAAATGAAGCATAATGCATGGCATCACACAGTTTGGGATAGATTGAATTACTTGGACGCTTTGTCGTATTTAGTTTTGCCTTAAATTTGTTCATAGTATAGAATTAAACTAGCATAACATGGGCACTGGATTCGTGTCATCCTAACTATAAATCAAAAGTTACTAGATAATTTATAGCATACATGTCAAATTGATCGGCTAGTTAAATTGATCATTCTAAAGTTATCCCTGGGGCCCATTGAGTAAAAGCTCATAAATGAAGAATAAGGCATGGAATCACGCTGTTTGGGATAGGATGGATTACTTGGACGCTTTGTCGTATCTATTTCTTTTTCAATTTTTGAGAAAATATAGAAAACCGAGCTAGCTTAACGTGGAAATTGGATTCGTGTCACTCTGAGGTCAAAATCAAAAGTTACAGATCATTTAGTGCGGACATGTCAAGTTGATCGACCAGTTAATATGATTATTCTAACTGATCATTGGATTTCATTGAGTAAAGGCTTATAAATGAAACATAATGCATGGATTCACACAGTATGGGATAGATTGTATTACTTGGATGCTTTGTCGTTTCTATTTTTGTCTCAAATTTTGTCACAAAATAGAAAAATGAGCTAGCTTAACATGGGCATTGGATTAGTGACATTTTGAGCTCAGAATAAAAAGTAACAAACGATTTAGTGCGGACATGTCAAGTTGATCGGTCAGTTAATATGATTATTCTAAACTGATGATTGGTGTTGATTGAGTAAACGCTTATAAATGAAGCATAATACATGGATTTACGCAGTTTGGGATAGACTATTACTTAGACGCTTTGTCATATCTATTTATGTCTCAAATTTTGTCACAGTATAGAAAAATGAGCTAGCTTAATGTGGGCATTGGATATGTGTCATTTTGAGTTCTAAATCAAAATTTACGGACGATTTAGTGCGGACATGTCAAGGTTATCGGCTAGTTAATATGATTATTCTAATCTGATCATTGGTGCTCATTGAGTAAAGGCTTATAAATGAAGTATAATGCATGGCATCACATAGTTTTGGATATATTGGATTACTTGGACGCTTTGTCGTATCTAGTTCTGTCTCAAATTTTGCAACAATATAGAAAATTGAACTAGCTTAACGTGGGCATTGGATTCCTGTCCTTCTGAGTTATAACTCAAAAGTTACGGACGATTTAGTGCATACATGTCAAGTTGATTGGCCAGTTAATATGATTATTCTGAACTGACCAATGGAGCTTATTTAGTGAAGGCTTGTAAATTAAGCATAAAGCAAGGCATCTCACAATTTGGGATAGATTGGATTACTTGGACGCTTTTTCCTATATAGTTTTGTCTCCAATTTTGTCACAATATAGAAAATTGAACTAGCTTAATGTGGGCAATGGATTCGTGTCATCCGGTGCTATATATCAAAAGTTACGGACGATTTACAGCATACATGTCAAATTGATCGGCTAGTTAAATCGATCATTCTAAACTTATCACTGGTGCTCATTGAGTAAAAGCTCCTAAACAAAGAATAATGATTGGAATCACGCAGTTTGGGATAGACTAGATTACTTGGATGCTTTGTCGTATCTATTTCTTTTCCAAATTTTGTAAAAATATAGAAAATTGAGCTAGCTTAACGTGGGTATTGGATTCGTGTCATTCTGAGGTCTAAATCAAAAGTTACAGATCATTTAGTGCGGACATGTCAAGTTGATCGACGAGTTAATATGATTATTCTAAACTTATCATTGGTGTTCATTGAGTAAAGGCTTATAAATGAAACATAATGCATGGATTCACGTAGTTTGGGATAGATTGTATTACTTGGACAGTTTGTCGTATCTATTTTTGTCTCAAATTTTGTCACAATATAGAAAAATGAACTAGCATAATGTGGGTATTGGATTAGTGTCATTTTGAGCTCTAAATCAAGAGTTACAAACGATTTAGTGTGGACATGTCAAGTTGATTGGCCAGTTAATATGATTATTCTAAATGGATCATTGGTGCTCATTGAGTAAACGCTTATAAATGAGGCATAATGCATGGATTCACGCAGTTTGGGATAGACTGTATTACTTAGACGCTTTGTCGTATCTATTTCTCTCTCAAATTTTGTCACAATATAGAAAAATGAGCTAGCTTAACGTGGACATTGGATATTTGTCATTCCGAGTTCTAAATCAAAATTTACAGACGATTTAGTGCGGACATGTCAAGGTTATCAGCCAGTTACTATGATTATTCTAAACTGATCATTGGTGCTCGTTGACTAAAGGCTTATAAATGAAGCATAATGCATGGCATCACACACTTTATGATATATTGGATTCTTTGGACGCTTTGTCGTATCTAGTTCTGTCTCAAATTTTGCAACAATATAGAAAATTGAACTAGCTTAACGTGGACATTGGATTCGTGTCCTTCTGAGTTATAACTCAAAATTTACGGACGATTTACAGCATACATGTCAAATTGATCGTCTAGTTAAATTGATCATTCTAAACTTCTCACTGGTGCTCATTGAGTAAAAGCTCATAAACGAAGAATAATGCTTGGAATCACGCAGTTTGGGACAAACTAGATTACTTGGATGCTTTGTCGTATCTATTTCTTTTTCAAATTTTGCAAAAATATAGAAAATTGAGCTACCTTAACGTGGGCACTAGATTCGTGTCATTCTGAGGTGTAATCAAAAGTTACAGATCATTTATTGTGGACATATCAAGTTGATCGACGAGTTAATATGATTATTCTAAACTAATCATTGGTGCTCATTGAGTAAAGGCTTATAAATGAAACATAATGCATGGATTCACGTAGTTTGGGATAGATTGTATTACTTGCACACTTTGTCGTATCTATTTTTGTCTCAAATTTTGTCACAATTTAGAAAAACGAGCTAGGTTAACGTGGGCATTGGATGAGTGTCATTTTGAGCTCTAAATCAAAAGTTACAAACGATTTAGTGCGGACATGTCAAGTTCATCGGCCAGTTAATATGATTATTCTAAATTGATCATTGGTGCTCACTGAGTAAACAGTTATAAATGAAGCATAATGCATGGATTCATGCAGTTTGGGATAGATTATATTACTTGGACGACTTGTCGTATCTATTTCTGTCTCAAATTTTATCACAATATAGAAATATGAGCTAGCTTAATGTGGTCATTAGATCTGTTCCATTCTGAGCTCTAAATCAAAATATACGGACAATTTAGTGCGGACATGTCAAGGTTATCAGCCAGTTAATATGATTATTCTAAACTGATCACTGGTGCTCATTGAGTAAAGGCTTATAAATGAAGCATAATGCAAGGCATCACACAGTTAGGGATAGATTGGATAACTTGGATGCTTTGTCTTATCTAGTTCTGTCTCAAATTTTGCCACAATATAGAAAATTGAACTAGCTTAACGTGAGCATTGGATTCGTTTCATCCTGAGTTATAACTCAAAAGTTACTGACGATTTAGTGCATACATGTGAAGTTGATTGGCCAGTTAAAATGATCATTTGAAAATGATCATTGGTGCTCATTGATTAAAAGCTTATAAATGAAAAATAATGCATGGCATCAAGCAGTTTGGATAGATTGGATTACTTGGACGCTTTGTCATCTCTATTTCTGTCTCAAATTTTGTTAAATTATTGAAAATTGAGCTAGCTAAACGGGGCCATTGGATTCCTGTCATTCTGAGCTCTAAATCAAAATTTATGGACGATTTAGTGTGAACATGTGAAGGTTATCGGCCAGTTAATATGACTAATTTAAACTGATCATTGGTGCTTATTTAGTAAAGGCTTATAAATGAGGCATAATAGATGGCATCACGCAGTTTGGGATAGATAGGATTACTTGTATCTAGTTCTATCCCAAATTTTATCACACTATAGATAATTTATCTAGCTTAAAGGGGGCATTGGATTCGTGTCATTTTAAGCTATAAATCAAAAGTTACATACGATTTAGTGCACACCTCTAAAGTTGATCGGCAAGTTAAAATGATCATTCTAAACAGATCATTGATGCTCATTGAG
Organism: Pugionium cornutum; assembly: GCA_018901935.1. Classification (NCBI taxonomy): domain Eukaryota; kingdom Viridiplantae; phylum Streptophyta; class Magnoliopsida; order Brassicales; family Brassicaceae; genus Pugionium; species Pugionium cornutum. The sequence goes on along the minus strand of CM032163.1, from coordinate 20,083,561 downwards.
TAAAAGCTTATAAATGAAGAATAATACATGGCATAATGCAGTTCGAGACAGATTGGATTATTTGGATGTTTTGTCCTATCGATTTCTGTCTCAAATTTTGCCACAATATAGAAAATTGAGCTAGCTTAACGTGGGCATTGGATTCGTGTCATTCAGAGCTCTAAATCAAAATTTAAACACGATTTAGTGCGGACATGTCATGTTGGTCAGCAAGTTAATATGATTATTCTAAACTGATGATTGGTGCTAATTGGATAAAGGCTTAAAATGAAACAAAATGCATGGCATCACGGAGTTTTGGATAGATGGGATTACTTGGACCCCTTGTCGTATCTAGTTCTATCTCAAATTTTGTCATAGTATAGAAAATTGAACTAGATTAACGTGGACTTTGGATTCGTGTTATTATGAGTTATAACCCAAAAGTTACTGACGATTTAGGGTAGAGATGTCAAGTTGATCAGCCAGTTAAAATTATCATTCTAAACTGATCATTGGTGCTCATTGAGTAAACGCTTATAAATGAAGCATAATGCATGGATTCACGCAGTTTGGGATTGATTGTATTACTTAGACGCTTTGTCGTATCTATTTCTGTCTTAAATTTTGTCACAATATAAGAAAATGACCTAGTTTAATGTGGGCAATTGATTTGTGTCATTCTGAGCTCTAAATCAAAATTTGTGGACAATTTTGATTGGACATGTCAAGTTGATCGGCCAGTTAATATGATTATTCTAAAATGGTCAGTGGTGCTCATTGAGTAAAGGCTTATAAATGAAGCATAATGCCTTGCATCACGCAGTTTGGGATAGGTTGGATTACTTGGACGCCTTGTCGTATCTAGTTCTGTCTCAAATTTTCTCACAGCATAGAAAATTGAACTAGCCTAACATGGGCATTGGATTCGTGTCTATGTGAGTTATAACCGAAAAATTACAAACGATTTAGTGTAGACATATCAAGTTGATGGGCCAGTTAAAATGATCATTCTGAACTGATCATTGGTGCTCATTGAGGAATAGCTAATAAATGAAGAATAATGCATGGCCTCATGCAGTTTGTGATAGATTGGATTTCTTAGTTGCTTTGTTGTATCTGTTAATGTCTCAAATATTATCAAAATACAGAAAAATGAGCTAGCTTAACATGAGCATTGGATTCGTGTCATTTTGAGCTCGGAATCAAAAGTTACAAACGATTTAGTGCGCACATGTCAAGTTGATCGGCCTTTTAATGTGATTATTCTAAACTTATCATTGGCGCTCATTGAGTAAACGCTTATAAATGAAGAATAATGCACAGATTCACGAAGTTCGGGATAGATTATATTAATTGGATGATTTGCCGTATCTACTTCTGTCTCAAATTTTATCACAATATAGAAAAATGAGCTAGCTTAATGTGGGCATTTGGTCTTTGTCATTCTAAGCTCTAAATAAAAAATTTCAGATGATTTAGTGAGGACATGTCTAGGTTATCGGCCAGTTAATATGATTATTGTAAACTGATCATTTGTGCTCATTGACTAAAGGCTTATAGATGAAGCATAATGTATGGCACCATGCAGTTTGGGATATATTGAATTATTTGGACGCTTTGTCGTATCTATTTATGTCTCAAATTTTGTCACAATATAGAAAATTGAACTTGCATAACATGGGCATTTGATTCGTGTCATTCTAAGTTATAAGTCAAAAGTTACGGACGATTCAGTGCAGACATGTGAAGTTGATCGGAAAGTTAAAATGATCATTTTAAACTGATCATTGGTGCTCGTTGAGTAAAATCTTATAAATGAATAATAATGCATGGTATAAAGCAGTTTGGATAGATTTGATTACTTGGACATTTTGTCATATCTATTTCTATCTCAAATTTGAAAAAATATAGAAAATTGAGCTTGCTAAACATGACCATTGGATTCGAATCATTATGAGCTCTAAATCAAAATTTACGGATGATTTAGTGCGGACATGTGAAGTTAATCAGCCAGTTAATATGATTATTCTAAACCAATCATTTGTGCTCATTGAGTAAAGGCTTATAAATGAAACATAATACATGGCATCACGCAGTTTGGGATAGATTGGATTACTTGGATGCTTTGTCGTATCTATTTCGGTCTCAAATTTTTTCACAATATAGAAAAATGAGCTCGCTTAACGTGGGCATTGGATTAGTGTAATTTTGTGCTCTAAATCAAGAGTAACAAACGATTTAGTGCGGACATGTCAAGGTTATCAGCCAGTTAATATGATTACTATAAACTGATCATTGGTGCTCATTGACTAAAGCCTTATAGATGTAGCATAATGCATGGCATCATGCAGTTTGGGATAGATTGAATTATTAGGATGCTTTATCGTATCTATTTCGGTCTCAAATTTCACCAAAATATAGAAAATTGAGCTAGGTTAACATGGGCATTGGTTTTGTGTCATTCGAACTCTAAATCAAAAGTTACGGATGATTTAGTGTGGACATGTCAAGTTGATCGGCCAGTTAATATGATTATTCTAAACTTATCATCCATGCTCATTGATTTAATGCTTATAAATGAAGCATAATGCATGGATTCACGCAGTTTGGAATATATTGTATTAATTGGATGCTTTATCGCACCTATTTCAGTCTCAAATTTTCTCACAATATAGAAAAATGAGCTAGCTTAACGTGGGCATTTGATTTGTGTCATTCTGAGCTCTAAATCAAAAAATTTAGACGATTTAGTGCGGACATGTCTAGGTTATCAGCTAGTTAATATGATTATTGTAAACTTATCATTGGTGCACATTGACTAAAGGCTTATAGATGAAGCATAATGCATGGCATCATGCAGCTTGGGATAGATTGAATTAATTGGACGCTTTGTCGTATCTATTTCAGTTTCAAATTTTGTCACGATATAGAAAATTGAACTAGCTTAATGTGCGCATTGGATTCGTGTCATTTTGAGTTAAAAGTCAAAAGTTACGGACGATTCAGTGCAGACATGTGAAGTTGATTGGCTAGTTAAAATGATCATTTTAAACTGATCATTGGTGCTCATTGAGTAAAAGCTTATAAATGAAGAATAATGCATGATATCAAACAGTTTGGATAGACTGGATTACTTGGACGCTTCGTCATATCAATTTCTGTCTCAAATTGGACAAAATATAGAAAATTGAGCTTGCTAAACGTGACCATTGGATTCGTATCATTTTGAGCTCTAAATCAAAATTTATGGACGATTTAGTGCGGACATGTGAAGTTAATAAGCCAGTTAATATAATTATTCTAAACCAATCATTGGTGCTCATTGAGTAAAGACTTATAAATGAAACATAATGATGGTATCACTCAGTTTGGGATAAATTGGATTACTTGGATGCTTTGTCGTATCTATTTCTGTCTCAAATTTTGTCACAATATAGAAAAATGAGCTCGCTTAACGTGGGCATTGGATTCGTGTCATCTGAGCTCTAAATCAAAAGTGACAGATAATTTAGTGCAGACATGTCAAGTTGGTCGGCCTTTGATAAATTGGCCGATCATTGGTGCTCATTCAGTAAAGGCTTATAAATGAAACATGATGCCTGACATCACGGAGTTTGAGATAGATTGGATTACTTGGAAGACTTGTCGTATCTAGTTCTATTTCAAATTTTGTCACAGTATAGAAAATTCAACTAGCTTAACGTGGACATTGGATTCGTGTCATTCTGAGCTCTAAATTAAAAGTTACGGATGATTTAGTTCGGAAAAGTCAAGTTGATCGGCCAGTTAATATGATTACTATAAATTGATCATTGGTGCTCATTGACTAAAGGCTTATAGATGTAGCATAATGCATGGCATCATGCAGTTTGGAATAGACTGAATTATTGGGATGCTTTGTCGTATCTATTTCGGTCACAAATTTCATCAAAATATAGAAAATTGAGCTAGGTTAACCTGGGCATTAGATTCGTGTCATTCGGAACTCTAAATCAAAAGTTACGGATGATTTAGTGTGGACATGTCAAGTTGATCGGCCAGTTAATAAGATTATTCTGAAATTATCATTCGTGCTCATTGAGTTAACGCTTAGAAATGATGCATAATGCACGGATTCACGCAGTTTGGAATATATTGTATCAATTCGATGCTTTGTCGCACCTATTTCAGTCTCAAATTTTGTCACAATATAGAAAAATTGGCTAGCTTAACGTGGGCATTTGATTTGTGTCATTCTGAGCTCTAAATCAAAATTTTCAGACGATTTAGTGCGGACATGTCTAGGTTATCAGCTAGTTAATATGATTATTGTAAACTTATCATTGGTGCACATTGACTAAAGGCTTATAGATGAAGCATAATGCATGGCATCATGCAGTTTGGGATAGATTGAATTATTTGGACTTTTTGTCGTATCTATTTCAGTTTCAAATTTTGTCACAATATAGAAAATTTAACTAGCTTAATGTGGGCACTGGATTCGTGTCATTCTGAGTTAAAAGTCAAAAGTTACGGACGATTCAGTGCAGACATGTAAAGTTGATCAGCCAGTTAAATTGATCATTTTAGACTGATCATTGGTGCTCATTGAGTAAAAGCTTATAAATGAAGAATAATGCATGATATCAAACAGTTTGGATAGATTGCATTACTTGGATGCTTTGTCATATAAATTTCTGTCTCAAATTTGACAAATATAGAAAATTGAGCTTGCTAAACGTAACCATTGGATTCGTATCATTCTGAGCTCTAAATCAAAATTTATGGACGATTTAGTGCGGACATGTGAAGTAAATAGGCCAGTTAATATAATTATTCTAAACCAATAATTTGTGCTCATTGAGTAAAGGCTTATAAATGAAACATAATGCATGGCATCACGCAGTTTGGGATAAATTGGATTACTTGGATGCTTTGTCGTATCTATTTCTGTCTCAAATTTTGTCACAATATAGAAAAATGAGCTCGCTTAACGTGGGCATTGGATTCGTGTCATCTGAGCTCTAAATCAAAAGTTACAGATGATTTAGTGCAGACATGTCAAGTTGGTCGGCCATTTAATATGATTATTCTAAACTATATATCATTGATTCTGATTGAGTAAAGCCTTATAAGTGAAGCATAATTCATGGGTTCACGCAGTTTGGGATAAACTGTATTACTTACACGCTTTGTCGTGTCTATTTCTGTCCCAAATTTTGTCACAGTATAAGAAAATGAGCTATCTTAACGTGGGTATTGAATTCGTGTCATTTTGAACTCTAAATCAAAATTTACGGATGATTTCGTGCGGACATGTCAAGTTGATCAGCCAGTTCAAATGATTATTCTAAACTTATCATTGGTGCTCATTCAGTAAAGGCTAATAAATGAAGCATGATGCCTGGCATCACAGAGTTTGAGATAGATTGGATTACATGGAAGATTTGTCGTATCTAGTTCTATCTCAAATTTTGTCACAGTATATAAAATTCAACTAGCTTAACGTGTACATTGTATTCATGTCATTCTGAGCTCTATATTAAAAGTTATGGATGATTTAGTGCAGAAATGTCAAGTTGATTGGCCAGTTATTATGATTATTGTAAACAGATCATTGGTGCTCTTTGACTAAAGGCTTATAGATGAAGCATAATGTAGCATCATGCAGTTTAGGATAGATTGAATTATTTGGATGCTTTGTCGTATATATTTCTGTCTCCAATTTCATCAAAATATAGAAAATTGAGCTAGCTTAACATGGTCATTGGATTCGTGTCATTCGGAACTCTAAATCAAAAGTTACGGATACCTTAGTGTGGATATGTCAAGTTGATCGGCCTTTTAATATGATTATTCTAAACTTTTCATTGGCGTTCATTGAGTAAACGCTTATAAATGAAGAATAATGCATAGATTCACCCAGTTCAGGATAGATTATATTAATTGGATGATTTGCCGTATCTACTTATGTCTCAAATTTTATCACAATATAGAAAAATGAGCTAGCTTAATTTGGGCATTTGATCTTTGTCATTCTGAGCTCTAAATCAAAATTTTCAGAGGATTTAGTGAGGACATGTCTAGGTTATCAGCCAGTTAATATGATTATTGTAAACTGATCATTTGTGCTCATTGACTAAAGGCTTATAGATGAAGCATAATGCATGGCATCATGCAGTTTGGGATATATTGAATTATTTGGACCCTTTGTATTATCTATTTATGTCTCAAAATTTTGTCACAATATAGAAAATTGAACTTGCATAACATGGGCATTGGATTCGTGTCATTCTAAGTTATAAGTCAAAAGTTATGGACGATTCAGTGCAGACATGTGAAGTTGATCGACCAGTTAAAATGATCATTTTAAACTTATCATTGGTGCTCGTTGAGTAAAATCTTATAAATCAAGAATAATGCATGGTAAAAAGCAGTTTGGATAGATTGGATTACTTGGACGTTTTGTCATATCTATTTCTGTCTCAAATTTTAAAAAATATAGAAAATTGAGCTTGCTAAACGTGACCATTGGATTCGAATCATTCTGAGCTCTAAATCAAAATTTATGGATGATTTAGTGCGGACATGTGAAGTTAATCAGCCTGTTAATATGATTATTCTAAACCAATCATTGGTGCTCATTGAGTAAAGGCTTATAAATGAAACATAATGCATGGCATCACGCTGTTTGGTATAGATTGGACTACTTGGATGCTTTGTCGTATATATTTCTGTCTCAAATTTTGTCACAATATAGAAAAATGAGCTCGCTTAACTTGGGCATTGGATTCGTGTCATTCTGAGCTCTAAATCAAAAGTTACGGATGATTTAGTGCAGACATGTCAAGTTGGTAGGCCAGTTAATATGAATATTCTAAACTTATATCATCGATTTTGATCGAGTAAAGCCTTATAAATTAAGCATGATTCAAGGGTTCATGAAGTTTGGGATAGACTGTATTATTTACATGCTTTGTTGTGTGTATTTCTGTCTCAAATTTTGTCACAATATAGAAAAATGAGGTAGCTTAACGTGGGTATTGAATTCGTGTCATTTTGAGCTCTAAGTCAAAATTTACGGACGATTGCGTGCGGACATGTCAAGCTGATCAGCCAGTTAATATGATTATTCTAAACTGATCATTGGTGCTAATTGAGTAAAGGCTTATAAATGAAGCATGATGCCTGACATCACGGAGTTTGAGATAGATTGGATTACTTGGAAGACTTGTCGTATCTAGTTCTATTTCAAATTTTGTCACAGTATAGAAAATTCAACTAGCTTAACGTGGACATTGGATTCGTGTCATTCTGAGCTCTAAATTAAAAGTTACGGATGATTTAGTTCGGAAATGTCAAGTTGATCGGCCAGTTAATATGATTACTATAAACTGATCATTGGTGCTCATTGACTAAAGGCTTATAGATGTAGCATAATGCATGGCATCATGCAGTTTGGCATAGATTGAATTATTGGGATGCTTTGTCGTATCTATTTCGGTCACAAATTTCATCAAAATATAGAAAATTGAGCTAGGTTAACATGGGCATTGGATTCGTGTAATTCGGAACTCTAAATCAAAAGTTACGGATGATTTAGTGTGGACATGTCAAGTTGATCGGCCAGTTAATATGGTTATTCTGAACTTATCATTCGTGCTCATTGAGTTAACGCTTATAAATAACGCTTATAAATGATGCACAGTTTGGAATATATTGTATCAATTCGATGCTTTGTCGCACCTATTTCAGTCTCAAATTTTGTCACAATATAGAAAAATTGGCTAGCTTAACGTGGGCATTTGATTTGTTTCATTCTGAGCTCTAAATCAAACTTTTCAGACGATTTAGTGCGGACATGTCTAGGTTATCAGCTATTTAATACGATTATTGTAAACTTACCATTGGTGCACATTGACTAAAGGCTTATAGATGAAGCATAATGCATGGCATCATTTTGGGATAGATTGAATTATTTGGACGCTTTGTCGTATCTATTTCAGTTTCAAATTTTGTCACAATATAGAAAATTGAACTAGCTTAATGTGGGCACTGGATTCGTGTCATTCTGAGTTAAAAGTCAAAAGTTACAGACGATTCAGTGCAGACATGTAAAGTTGATCAGCCAGTTAAAATGATCATTTTAAACTGATCATTGGTGCTCATTGAGTAAAAGCTTATAAATGAAGAATAATGCATGATATCAAACAGTTTGGATAGATTGCATTACTTGGACGCTTTGTCATATCAATTTCTGTCTCAAATTTGACAAAATATAGAAAATTGAGCTTGCTAAACGTCACCATTGGATTCATATCATTCTGAGCTCTAAATCAAAATTTATGGACGATTTAGTGCGGACATGTGAAGTTAATAGGCCAGTTAATATAACTATTCTAAACCAATAATTTGTGCTCATTGAGTAAAGGCTTATAAGTGAAACATAATGCATGGCATCACGCTGTTTGGGATAGATTGGACTACTTGGATGCTTTGTCATATCTATTTCTGTCTCAAATTTTGTCACAATATAGAAAAATGAGCTCGCTTAACGTGGGCATTGGATTCGTGTCATCTATGCTCTAAATCAAAAGTTACAGATGATTTAGTGCAGACATGTCAAGTTGGTCGGCCATTTAATATGATTATTCTAAACTTATATCATTGATTCTGATTGAGTAAAACCTTATAAGTGAAGCATAATTCATGGGTTCACGCAGTTTGGGATAAACTGTATTACTTACACGCTTTGTCGTGTCTATTTTTGTCTCAAATTTTGTCACAGTATAAGAAAATGAGCTAGCTTAACGTGGGTATTGAATTCGTGTCATTTTGAGCTCTAAATCAAAATTTACGGATGATTTCGTGCGGACATGTCAAGTTGATCAGCCAGTTCAAATGATTATTCTAAACTTATCATTGGTACTCATTCAGTAAAGGCTAATAAATGACGCATGATGCCTGGCATCACGGAGTTTGAGATAGATTGGATTACTTGGAAGATTTGTCGTATCTAGTTCTATCTCAAATTTTGTCACAGTATATAAAATTCAACTAGCTTAACGTGTACGTTGTATTCATGTCATTCTGAGCTATAAATTAAAAGTTATGGATGATTTAGTGCGGAAATGTCAAGTTGATTGGCCAGTTATTATGATTATTGTAAACTGATCATTGGTGCTCTTTGACTAAAGGCTTATAGATGAAGCATAATGTGGCATCATGCAGTTTAGGATAGATTGAATTATTTGGATGCTTTGTCGTATATATTTCTGTCTCTAATTTCATCAAAATATAGAAAATTGAGCTAACTTAACATGGACATTGGATTCGTGTCATTCGGAACTCTAAATCAAAAGTTACGGATACTTTAGTGTGGACATGTCAAGTTGATCGGCCTTTTAATGTGATTATTCTAAACTTATCATAGGCGCTCATTGAGTAAACGCTTATAAATGAAGAATAATGCACAGATTCACGCAGTTCTTGATAGATTATATTAATTGGATGATCTGCCGTATCTACTTCTGTCTCAAATTTTATCACAATATAGAAAAATGAGCTAGCTTAATTTGGGCATTTGATCTTTGTCATTCTGAGCTCTAAATCAAAATTTTCAGATGATTTAGTGAGGACATGTCTAGGTTATCGGCCAGTTAATATGATTATTGTAAACTGATCATTTGTGCTCATTGACTAAAGGCTTATAGATGAAGCATAATGCATGGCATCATGCAGTTTGGGATATATTGAATTATTTGGACCCTTTGTCGTATCTATTTATGTCTCAAATTTTGTCACGATATAGAAAATTGAACTTGCATAACATGGGCATTGGATTCGTGTCATTCTAAGTTATAAGTCAAAAGTTACGGTCGATTCAGTGCAGACATGTGAAGTTGATCGGCCAGTTAAAATGATCATTTTAAACTGATCATTGGTGCTCGTTGAGTAAAATCTTATAAATGAAGAATAATGCATGGTATCAAGCAGTTTGGATAGATTGGATTACTTGGATGCTTTGTCATATCTATTTCTGTCTCAAATTTGTCAAATATAGAAAATTGAGCTTGCTAAACGTGACCATTGGATTCGTATCATTCTGAGCTCTAAATCAAAATTTACAAGCGATTTAGTGCGGACATGTCAAGTTAATCGCCAGTTAATATGATTATTCTAAACCAATCATTGGTGCTCATTGAGTAAAGGCTTATAAATGAAACATAATGCATGGCATCACGCAGTTTTAGGATAGATTGGATTACTTGGATGCTTTGTCGTATCTATTTCTGTCTCAAATTTTGTCACAATATAGAAAATGAGCTTCGCTTAACGTGGGCATTGGATTTGTCATTCTGAGCTCTAAATCAAAATTCTGAGATGATTTAGTGCGGACATGTCAATGGTTAATTATTTAATATGATTATTCTAAACTTATCATTGGTGTTGATTGAGTCAATACTTATAAATGAATCATAATTCATGGGTTCACGCAGTTTGGTGTAGATTGTATTACTTACACGCTTTGTCATATCTATTTCTGTCTCACATTATTTCACAATATAGAAAAATGAGCTAGCTTAACGTGGGTATTGGATTCCTGTCATTCTGAGCTCTAAATCGAAATTTACAGACAATTTAGTGCGGACATGTCAAGTTGATCATCCAGTTATTATGATTTTTCTTAACTGATCATTGGTGCTCATGGAGTAAAGGCTTATAAATGAAGCATGATGCCTTGCATCACGGAGTTTGAGATAGATTGGATTACTTGGATGACTTGTCGTATCTAGTTCTATCACAAATTTTGTCACAATATAGAAAATCGAACTAGCTTGACGTGGACATTGGATTCGTTTCATTCTGAGTCTAAATTAAAAAATATGGATGATTTAGCTCGGACATGTCAAGTTAATAGGCTCGTTAATATGATTATTGTAAACTGATCATTGGTGCTCATTGACTAAAGGGTTATAGATTAAGCATAATGCATGGCATCATGCAATTTGGGATAGATTGAATTATTTGGATGCTTTGTCGTATCTATTTCTGTCTTAAAGTTTATCAAAATATAAAAAATGACCTATCTTAACGTGGGCATTCAATTCGTGTCATTCTAAGCCCTAAATAAAAAATTACAGACGATTTTGTGCAAACATGTGAAGTTGATCGGCCAGTTAAAACGATCATTTTAAACTGATCATTGGTGCTCATTGAGTAAACGCATATAATGAAGCATAATGCACAGATTCATGCTGTTTGGGATATATTGTATTAATTGGATGCTTTGTCGTATCTATTTCGGTCTCAAATTTTGTCACAATATAGAAAAGTGAGCTAGCTTAATGTGGGCATTTGATCTGTGTCATTCTGAGCTCTAAATCAAAATTTTCAGACAATTTAGTGCGGACATGTCTAGGTTATCGGCTAGTTAATATGATTATTGTAAACTGATCATTGGTGCGCATTGACTAAAGGCTTATAGATGAAGCATAATGCATGGCATCATGCAGTTTGGGATAGATTGAATTATTTGGACGCTTTGTCGTATCTACTTATGTCTCAAACTTTGTCACAATATAGAAAATTGAACTAGCTTAACGTGGGCATTGGATTCGTGTCATTCTAAGTTATAAGTCAAAAGTTACAGACGATTCAGTGCAAACATGTGAAGTTGATCGGTCAGTTAGTATGATTATTTTAAACTGATCATTGGTGCTCATTGAGTAAAAGCTTATAAATGAAGAATAATGCATGGTATCAAGCAGTTTGGATAGATTGGATTACTTGGACGCTTTGTCATATCTATTTTTGTCTCAAATTTGACAAAATATAGAAAATTGAGCTTGCTAAACGTAACCATTGGATTCCTATCATTCTAAGCTCTAAATCAAAATTTACGGATGTTTTAGTGCGGACATGTGAAGCTAATCAGCCAGTTAATATGATTATTATAAACCAATCATTGGTGCTCATTGAGTTAAGGCTTATAAATGAAACATAATACATTGCATCACGCAGTTTGGGATAGATTGGATTACTTGGATGCTTTGTCGTATCTATTTCTGTCTCAAATTTTGTCACAATATAGAAAAATGAGCTCGCTTAACGTGGGCATTGGATTCGTGTCATTCTGAGCTTTAACCCAAATATTACAGTTGATTTGGTGCAGACATGTCAAGTTGGTCAGCCAGTTAATATGATTATTCTAAACTTATATCATTGATTCTGATTGAGTAAAGCCTTATAAATGAAGCATAATTCAAGGGTTCATGCAGGTTGGGATAGACTGTATTATTTACACGCTTTGTCGTGTCTATTTCTATCTCAAATTTTGTCACAATATAGAAAAATGAGCTAGCTTAACGTGGGTATTGAATTCATATCATTTTGAGCTCTAAATCAAAATTTATGGATGATTTCGTGCGGACATGTCAAGTTGATCAGCCAGTTAATATGATTATTCTAAACTGATCATTGGTGCTCACTCAGTAAAGGCTTATAAATGAAGCATGATCCCTAGCATCAGAGTTTGAGATAGAATGGATTACTTGGAAGACTTGTCGTATCTAGTTCTATCTCAAATTTTGTCACAGTATAGAAAATTCAACTAGCTTAATGTGGACATTGGATTCGTGTCATTATGAGCTCTAAAGTAATAGTTACGGATGATTTAGTTCGGAAAGGTCAAGGTTATCGGCCACTTAATATGGTTATTGTAAACTGATCATTGGTGCTCATTGACTAAAGGCTTATAGATGAAGCATAATGCATGGCATCATCAGTTTTGGATAGATTGAATTATTAGGATGCTTTGTCATATCTATTTCGGTCTCAAATTTCATCAAAATTGAGCTACCTTAACATGGGCATTAGATTCCTGTCATTCGGAACTCTAAATCAAAAGTTATAGATGATTTAGTGTGGACATGTCAAGTAGATCGGCCACTTAATATGATTATTTTAAACTTATCATTCGTACTCATTGAGTAAACCCTTATAAATGAAGATAATGCACGGATTCACACAGTTTGGAATATATTGTATTAATTTGATGCTTTGTCGTATCTATTTCTGTCTCAAATTTTGTCACAATATAGAAAAACCAGCTAGCTTAACGTGGGCATTTGATCTGTGTCATTCTGAGCTCAAAATCAAAATTTCAGACGATTTAGTGCAGACATGTCTAGGTTATCGGCCAGTTAATATGATTATTGTAAACTGATCATTTGTGCTCATTGACTAAAGGCTTATAAGTGAAGCATAATGCATGGGTTCACGCAGTTTGGGATAAACTGTATTACTTACACTCTTTGTCGTGTCTATTTCTGTCTCAAATTTTGTCACAGTATAAAAAATGAGCTAGCTTAACATGGGTACTGAATTCGTGTCATT